>OZ024903.1:98885738-99122383 GCA_964017125.1 Flabesymbios commensalis
AAAGACGATCCCCGCATTGAAAGAAATTATACTGGCCGTAGACCCATAACATAGGTATTCAAATGAAGTGGAAAGAGCTAACAAAGACATTTAGGATGATTTCAAATTGAAATAAAACCTCTGATCTCCATGGTATAAATACAAATATTTTAGGGCTGTAAGGGTTAATTGACAATGTCATGCCACATAACGTGAAAATTGAGTGGGTGTGTAGAACTACACCTGGGTGTGTAGAACACCTGGGTGTGTAGAACTACACCTGGACCCAAAGGGTTCCAACCGTAAAATGTGTCTCAAACATTAACATATATATTTGAATGCAAAATACAAATATCTAGTAATTTACAGACACTACTATTTAAACGACTTCCAAATATTTTCAATGTCCATAATAACTTTTTTCTCAAAGGTTTATCTATAATAAAGGCAACAGTTGAACCCAGCTTTTAAAATGTAAGTAATCTGTAAGTAATTTTTGATGACTGTTACCGAGAGCTTGGTATAGCGAAAGAAATATAAACATCTCTTTAAAAAGCTAGTAATGCAGTGGTTGAAAAGCAAATCCAATGTTGGTTTAATGTGCCGACGGTGGACCAACAATAAACCAACATTGGGTAGATATCTTATTTTTATTGGGGAGGCTCATCGTGCATAACGCGCGGGCGGTATGCGCAGCTAAGTTACAACCAATGCCACTAAAGTCGTCACTTGACACTGCCTGGGTATCAAGATAACCTGATTGTCTAAATGTACGATAGGTTCAGAGTCCAGGTGAGCAAGATTGTCACATACTTACAAATATCAGTATTGAGAAAAGTAAATGGGTAGTTAACGCACATTTTCAGAACAAAGTGCGGCGTATTGTGTTTAATATAAAATCATTCAATTCATGAGAATAGAGAAAACTTATTAATGGAAGTATTTAATTGATCATGTTCGACTAGTTTACGTGATATAGACGTTATGAAATCAAAGTGTTCCGTCAGTTGGAAATGACAAATAATATAAACCATAATTAAAATATTGGTATATAACTTTGCACAATCTCCTGGGATGAGCTATTGAACATTCATAACATTCATAACTTTCAATCAAGGGAAAATAAAAGAATTGTCGGCACTCGAAACCTAATGAAAGTGAGGTTTGGTGCAGGATCGGAATTCTGGAGCCTTTTGAATACCCGCCCACTAAGACAAGGTTAGACCTCACCTGAAATCAATGACACACTTAACCTTTGTTACGCTAGGTCTATATATATACGGTTTTAACAAATTTCAAACCAAATACAATGCCACTGACATTGATTTGATAGATTTTTTATTTTTCACCAATAAAAATATTTTTCCGTCATTTGAAACTGGAAATCGCGTTATCAATTCCAGCTTCAAATGAATAAAAAAAGTAACAAATCGTGACAAACAGAAGAGCAAGGGTTGTTTAACCCTCTGCTTTCTGTAAGGCACGTGAGTGTCTACAGAGCAGCCGGCCGACGTGTGTGGTATTTGAGGAATCCCTCCGGTGAATATCCGGTTACAAAAAAGTTAACTTTGGAGGATATGCAGCAGATGATTTGTATATTTTTTTCATGATTAAGATATCTTTTATTTATTTTGAATAACGTAATAGGTAGACGTAAAAGGTTTACATAAGTTATCTTAATAATCTTCTAGGAAATCATCTTAAGCGAGATGGCAATATTTATTGAATTGTACTTTCTTTCAATAGGCCTACATGTAAAAAATGCTATTTTATATGATAAAAAAAGACGTTTTCTGCCACATTGCGGAAAAATCAACGTCTCTAGAGAATTTAAAGTCCTATTGGCCTTAGGAGAGGATGTCACTATCTGGCACGCTCTAGCGGAATGTGATCACTCCCTTACCAAGAATACGGACGTAGCTATTATTAATTACATGCTCTCATGTTATAAGCTCTTGAGACATTAAAAAAACATAACCTTCTGACTTTACCTGATAACACCCTTCGCATACCAGAGCCGCCGATTGATAAGATAATCCATTTTTTGTACTCTAGTTAACAGTGACTGTACAGGAGACAATGTGTTCTCCCGTAATAATAAACCATAATATTGGACATTTAGTATTTCAATGATTTTTGTTTTAGACCTACTTCAAATAAGTTATCATTTGACAGGTTATTAAATTTTAAATGAAAGTTTTTTGATATGTTAACAGATAAATATGAACAAATTAGTCTGTCAATTATTGTGCTCTATTTGAAAGTGGTGTGAAAGCTGTTTGTGGCTTGAAAGTCGGTGGCTTTAAAGTGGTTTGTAAAATGCAATGAGATCGCAAAACATCATAAGTATACCGCCGCACATAACTGCATACCAGCAGCTTGACGATTCACGAATACATACCCAGAAAACACGAGAAGCTGGGCCAATGTTGGGCTAATATAGGGCCAGCGTCGCAGACGATGGACAATATTAAACCAACATTGGGCTAATTGATCGTGTTTGCTGGATAAATGCTACACACAAACACAAAGTCTACTCACGAAACAATACTGACTGAACATCAGGATATCTATCCTCCAGGAGTTTGACCGAGATAGGCACACAATTTCAATCAATCATGTGTCCACCGGATCAAACTGGTCAAGAATATCAACCATTGGTTGATTTTTATTTAAAATATAGTGTTTAGATTTACCTGTAGCATGATTTATTGACCTTCGGAAAAAATATATGATACTAATAAAATTATTGTAAATTGAAAGATTTATATTTTACATAACATACATTAAATTTTGGGATTCTTACCGTAAAAATTCACTTAAAATTCAAAGAGATTGATCACATATGACAAACAATGGGAATAGTTCAGTTGAACATATTAAATTATGTTTTCAAAATAGTCACATGTAGTAATGGGCAAATTTATTTTCAAAAAGCTAAAAATACTGGAAATATATTCAGATGTGTAACATATAGGTACATAATTTAATGAGATGGTCAAGCTTTCAAAACTAGTCACACCACACACACACATACATATACAGATAGTTAGTGAACACACAATATTTGATGTCAATTTAAAATGAATATAAAGTTAAACACCAAAGTGCAACAATTACGATTATTATCATCACAGTCAGGCAAATGTACAATTATATCGGGTCTTATTTGGTTAATGTATTAGTTTTTTTAGGTCATAAATTTCCGGAAAAAGTTGAGGAATAATACTTCAATTATCTTGGTGTCTATAAATTTTGCCTTACAATGAAACACATTGATAAAAAATACCAAAAGTGAAAACACTTTAAAATTCACACGAATCGATAGGACTAATATAAAGCCGGTTCCGGGAGTACAAATTCATCAACATTCTAGACCATACAACCATTCACTTTTTATTGCTGACATAATAACCAGCTTCAAGTAAAGGGGAAATACGTTAAAAACTTGGCTTTTTATAACTTTACACTGGTGACTTATTTGTACCGGCAGATGTGATAAATGTCCGCCAATAGTGTTATATAAAATTTTGTTGAACCACACATTTAGTGGTGCTTGCGAAGGAAAAGAGCAGTGAGATTGTTTTCCTTTTCAAATAAGCAGTTACTGCTATTGGTCATGCAAATGCAAACATCAGTAACTGCTTATCTTTCAAGTAAGCAGTTACTGTTGTTTGCCTTTGCAATAAAATAGGTCTCACTATGGCAGAATGGTTTTATAACGGATTGACTTAGTGGTCCATAATATTGATGAATTCTGGAACAGTAGTGTCGCGCAAAAGCTAGCAGCAGTAACTGCCTGCAGTTACTGCTGTTAGCTTTTACAGAGTCCCAGCAAACAGTCTTTCAACCAATGTTGAGGTAATGATGGGCCTACGTCGCAGACGGCGAGCCAACACTACCTCAGCAATGGGGTCAACGCCTTGTTTGCTGGAGTATTAATAACATGCTTGGTGAGAACACGCACCCTCCACAGTGAGGATGGCCGTAGCCTCAGCCACCCCCGTCTCGCTGGAGGCCCGCACTGTGTACACGCCGGCGTCCTCGGGGAAAGCCTCGGGCAGGAACAGCGTGTAGGCGCCGTCCTCGCCCTGCTGCAGCTTGTAGATTTCGTTCTCCGTTATGGGCTTCCCCATGAAGTACCAAGTGACAAGGGGATCGGGCATGCCACACACACGACACTCAAAACGTGCGCTCTCACCTTCCGTAACAGTCACGTCCATAGGCTTCTCTGTGAACTGTGGTGCCGCCTGAAGGAACAAAACTCACTGGTCATTTCAATAACTTCAGGTAAAGACAACTTGTGATTGCAATAACCTTACTATTCATTTTCAATGACTTAAGGTACAAACCATGTTACTCTAGCCATTATCAGATGTCATTTTAGAGTGAATTTTAATCCTTCATTGTTTCTCACTCTTTTTTTGTTTGAAACTTTGAAAACGTGGCTTATATATCTTATATCTTCAGAACAAGGGTAAATCAATACAAAGCTGTACATATCAACCCCTCAGATCTAAAGGGTCCTAGCTGGCACTTATTTGAGTGGCAGTCAGGATACTTTAGCCTCAAAGAGACGATATATTTACTATTATAACCGTTTTGATTCACATCGGTTTTATTATTTTTAAATGCATGCATGTTTGATTAATTTCGAGCAACTTCAAATAAAGATGTGGTTAATAATACAAAAACCTCAGCTCCTGTAGGTTAATTCCCAAACATCTCTCACTGATGAGTCATCTAATAATAAAGGCATTTTGATGAACAAATAATCTCCAATAAACGGCGGGATGTGTCTGCCTTTTTGTAAAGTGACAAATACACTCTTTCAATCCCATTTTGGTGCATGCGTGGATTGTTAAGCTGGATATTACAATATACGATATTACATATAATCTACGATATTCTGGGTATTACAATATATTACATTATAATTACATTATATCCAGTGAACAAAAACGTAAGACTTTCAGAAAGATTGTTAAATCCCATTAACGATAAGCTTTCAAAAAATGATCCGGTCCTGGTGAAAAATCCATCAATTTGTCTGTGGATAAATAGCCCATAGTAGGCCTACCCTCTAAATCTGCTAATAGGGCCTTTACTTTACAGTGTACGACCTACTGTACTCTTACAACACTCTTACAATACTTAACACCCCCTCCCCAAGGCATTAGTACAATTACAAGACAAACCATACAGCATGTACAATTAGAATATTGTCTAGTATATTGGTTGACCAATGAGGTTTATGTGTCAAGTCTGGGAATTGAAACAGAACTACGAGAAGAAACAAAACATACTGACAGTCTCTATGAAGAGTTTAGCAAACAGTGAACAACATTTCTTACATACACGCAAAGGCAAACAGTGGTAGCTTTTGACTTGAAAAATAATAAGTTACTGTTGTTTGCCTTTGCATGACACAATATCAAGCTATATCATGCTCGTATACTGTAGTTACATTATACAACAAGAGAAACAGAATAAATGTTAAACAAAACCAAATTTGAAAAAAAGATCTGATGACATATCAGCACAAATATATATCTTACTTGTTAGAAGTAAAACTAGCTAGCTACTGATTTGACACCATTTTTAAAGTACTGAATTGCTACTTAGTATTTTTTCATTCATTTGAAGCTAAGTTGCTCACCTTCTAAGAAATGAAAAAAACAGCTACATTTTCAGAAGTAAACTCTAAAATGTACTGATGTACATTAAGTAACTACTTTTCTTCAATATTTACACTTACACATACATATTATGGAAAACGTGGATGGATCACCATAAAATAATAAAATGTTAATGTGGTTTTCCACGTCATGCACACTTATTTGAAAAAAATAAACAAAACTTCGTCCTTTTGGAAAAGAGGGTTGATTACCACACAACTTCTGGCATATGCCTATGTACAAGCGAATACCAGATCTTGGGCCACTTCAAAGACGGTGGGCAAACGTTATAACCCAACATTGGGTAAACATCTTGAAACAAAATTCATAAAGTTTAGACTTATTGGAATCTCTCAGTAAGTAGAATAATTTGTAGACTTGACAGTATATCTCACTGCTACAAGAATGAATGCTGGCCAGCAGCCCTGCATTCACTGTGTGAAAGCTGCATGTATGGAGCGGTTTTAAAAAGTCAAACTACAAGAGAAATTCATGAAATACAGGATGAAAGACAGCGATGGCCGAAAACGACAAATGTGATAAATTCCGTAATTAACATCGTCAACCAACTATGCCGTTTTTACAAACGTTTCATCAGTTTTTTGGTCATTCTGTGTAATTTTAAAGCAAGTATATTCGAAACTGCTAATTTCTCTTGTGTCTTATTAAAATCGTTTATGTACCGCCCCCGTATACACAAGCTATGTAAAATATCGTCCGCTTGGTATCAAAAGGAGGTATCTACCACTCCTTCAAGTGGAAGATACATTCTTTTAATACCAAGGGGAATTACCAAGAAGAAGGTATCAGGCAAACACAAGACATTGACACAATGTTGATTTTAAGTTTAGCGTTTTAAGGCCAGCGTCGTAGAAGTTGGCCCAAAATTAAATTAACATTTGGTCAATGTCTTGTGGCATTGACCCAATGTTGTTTAAACATTAAATAAACATTGAGTGAATATCTTGTGTTTGCGTGGATAAAGCAGACTAGACACATGCAAACCTCAGATCTACGCGACATGCTGCGCTGTACAAACAACTGTCTGGAGGGGCGCCGAGCATGCTCACTGGACACTTCCTGTCTTACCTCCACTTCCGTTTGCTCTTTCACCTCGGCGACTGGTGTTTCAACAATACTGTTAACGTAGAAACATGAGGGTTATGAATATTCATAATCAAATAGGGAGTTGTGAGTACTGAGTAGTGTGAATCATCCAAAAGCATAAGTTGTGAATCACTTAAACAAAGGAGAGATAGACATTCCCCTATTCTATATTGACCTTTTTCATAGTAGGATAAGAAAACAACTTTATCGAAACATAATAAAATTAAAATAAATATATAAACATAGTAGGATAAACAGTATATAGATCTATATGGAAATCGTATTTCGTAGATAATGTTATGTTCAACCATTTTGTCTTTTGGATTATTTGACTCGGCGTTTTTCATATATTGGAGAACACTCTGACTAACACAAGTTATTTTAAAGATTTAAAAACAATTTGACCTAGACTATTGTAAAGGGTTTATTACTGCGAAAGGTATAACAAATCGAAATTATAACTATTGAATCTTATATTACCGTGAATGAATTTATTTTATGAATTGACAAATCGAAGAAAAATAATGGCAATGTACAGAGCTGTTTGCTTTCAACACTTATCTTTTGTTTACAATAGCATAATGATGGTTCATAGTAATATCATTTAATAATTACCTTGAAGCAGAAGCACTAAGTGTGGTATTAAAAAGCTAGCACACCTCAACCCCTGTGTTGTTGGAACCATATATATACGGATTCAAACCGTTTTAGATGTTTTAGATGAATAGAAATATCACTAAATTTGATAAAACAGTTTTTGGTAGATCCTTAGTTAATCCAATACTATTGAAGTCTATTTTTTCGTGAATAGAAAGATTTTTCATCATTTGAAGCTGGAAATTGCGTCAGCAATTCCAGCTTAAAAAAAAGAATGAAAAATAGACATCAAGTGATGAGTTATATCCACCACCCTTACAAGTTAACAACAAAAATTGTTAAAAGGTTTAATGATAAGATTAGATAACAACCTTAAGCTCGCTCAGATTGTTAAGTTATATCGAGTGACATCAAATGATATAAATATGAGAGTAAGAATCAGCGTTTTATATCAAATATCAACATCGGCTTAGATGCTATACTTTTATTTTCAGGGTCGTTGCTGAGAGAAAAGTGTTAGTGTTACCGACGTAAAAAAGATACAGAAAAAAATGAATGATAATCAAAGCAATATATATCGAGTAAGCTATATATTGTAACGTGAGCTGTTGCAGGAAGGGAACAGAAGATAACAGGTGTCCATTTAAAAAGATGTAAAGTTCTGTCTTGTTCCGTTTTACGAAAAAAAAAGTATTTTGCTCAACACTGAGTACGTAGCAAATACGAGGTATAATCAAATGTTGGTTTGATGTTGGGCCAGCGTCTCATACTTTGGCCCAACATTAAGCCAGCATTTGATCGACGACTGAGTACTTGCTCCAATGAATTTCGTCAGCGAAATATGTTTTCAAATATAAAGTGAAACAGTTTGAAAAAAAATGCTGACATGTGTATGCGAAGTGTGTCATGGCAAATGATGTGTGAGAGATCACTAATCACCTTACAGTAAAACCAACACCAGTATTACATTAAGCAACTACCAACTACTTCTTACTGATCAGTGGATTTCTTCAAGATAAATCTGAAATCGTGCTGTTCAATTTTCGCTCCACTACTCCTTGTTTTACTACCTCCATCTCTGTTGGTTATACACGTTCATTGCGAGTCTTTACTTGATAATTAATATAACTCTTATCCTGCTGATCACGACAATTGTCATTTTTAATATGTTTCATTTTTGGATCAAGTCACTGATATTGTGAACAAAATTTGTGTTTAAAACATCAGGATTTGCAAGGATAGATCTCAAATTAAACAAATATCAGTAATTTTCACCCACTTGAAGCTGTGGGTCGCGGTAGCGAGACACAACATCAAGTGGGTGAAAATTTAAATGAATTAACATAACAGGATAAGGGTTAAATATGGTTTTACCACTATAAGCTGATCAATAATTTAAAGCCTAATTTAAACTAGCACAATACTACATATCTACGAAATTTCGTGAGGCTACTAAAGATTTGCACTTAATTTGAGGTAAATTTATATAATCTGAGAACGGTTGCAGCTATGTAATTATATTTACATCAACATATAAAGAAATTAAAATATAATTATTGCCTAGTTATTATATACACATACATAACGACATGTCACAGGACATTGATAAAGGTGATCCAAGAGTCAATAATTATTCAAAGTCTCGATAAATTATTTACAAATATCTGAGATATGTGAGAAAAATTGAACTGTGAACACGTTGAAAAATATTGCGTGAACGTTTTAAAACATACAAATATACAACCCAATTTTTGTTAATTTTATAAATCCGCTTCACTGTTTGTTGTTATTATTATGTAATATGATATATGCATTTTTCAATACAAAAGTAGTTATAATGAACATGTTAAGCCACTTCACGATTAACTCACTCAAGCAACAAAAAAATTGAAATAATCTGATGATTTACTATCTGATATAATAATAAATAACTTACATTTCTTTTTCTTTTTTGGTCAGTTTTTCTCTCAGATCCACTTTCTTTTTTACATCTGTAGAAAGATAAATATTCATTGCATCTCTTTTTCTATGTTAGATAGAATTAAGATATTCTACCTATGAAAAAGCTAACGAATTTATGTTGCCTATATTCGAAAATTCACGAGACCAGTTGTGGCTGGGTGAGCGTGTTACCATCAAATTTTCTTCACATAGGTTTTCTCGTAGGACTTCAAAGGTGCTAATTTACATTTTACAAGGTGGTGGTAATTGGAATTAGCACCTTTCAATCTCCAAGGGAGCGAAAATAATTAGAAATACATCAGTGTATCGAACAACTGATAACTTGAATGACAATTTTGCAATGCACAGTGAAAACAATATTTGTTGTGGAAAGACATATGTTGTTATACACATGGTTGGAATTTTATTAAGCTATTGTAAACTAATTTATTAAGCTAATGTAAACTGAAGATAAAAAAATAAATTTATCGTTCAATTAAAACAAATCTAGATTTAACGATCCTAATTGAAATTGAACAATAATGAGCCAGGTAAATACAAATATTCACCTCTTCTATCAAAAAATATTTTATAATCTTTAATCAAGAATTTCAAAGATAACAAAATGAGGTGTTTCAATATTCAAAAATCCTTTTCTTTTTGTAGAATAAATACATGTAACTGGGGGAACAGTGACCAATTATATTATTCTATCCCCCCCCCCCCCCTCCGACAAATGGAAGAGTCACATGACGAGATGAGTCAATCACCTCTATCAGTCAGTTGTTATTTAAATTAGGGAGTAGAATACCATACTTGGGCTGGGGACTGTATATGTAACATTGACCTTTAAAACACAAAGTCAAAGAATTTAAATCCCCCTTGAAGCTATGCCTCGATAAACCGACCCACAACTTAAAGTGGGTACAAATTACTTGCATAATTATACATATTTTAACCCTGAAACCGCTTAACGCGACTACAGTAGAACCTGTTATGGGCAGTCATTCTTTTGGACAGCCAACCTCCTGTGGGAGGCAACATGGCCACCCACAAAATGGGATTTTGTATACAAATAAACCTCCTATGAGCAGCCACCTGCGTTAAAAGGCCACTTTTCCTGTGTCATAAGGGTGGCTGCTCATAGCAAGTTCTACTGTATATATAGTCGTTTTTAATTTGTTATATTTGCCAATAAAATCACCGTTATTGGGAATGAAATGAGTGTTTAAACATCAAGATTTCCAAATGTTTGGTCTCACATTAAGCAAATATGAGTAATTTTTATCCTCTTAAAGCTGTGTGGGACACAACTTCAAGTGGGTGAAAATTTAAATTAACTTGGCGGGATAAGGGTAAACTCATAACATATGGCTATCTAGCCAATGTAATGTTAATTTCAAATTTTCTTGTTTGAAGAACAAATGAAAATACTAAAAACGGCTATAGACGCGATTAGCAACTCAAGGGTGATAATAAGACAGATTTTCTGGTAAGACAACATCGACTGATGAGATGAGAACATGCATGCAAACGACAACAATAGGTTGTAACAATTATAAAGTAAACTTTTAGAAAACACTACTATACATTTTATTAAAAATAATATTATATTATAATAATATTATCATCAGAAAAAGATCTACATAACAATAAGAGCAGGACTAAATATTCAGAGGTGAACAAAATAAACAGAAAAGGTTCCACGCTTTTGAAGAATACAATTACTGCGAACAAGTAGCTAGCTACTTCTAAATGCTTCACATTTCATGCCACATTCATATAAAACAAAAATAACGAGTTCAGAAGAGGAACTTTGACACGAATTGGGGTGATAATAAAAGAAAACTTGATTTGAAAATATATAAAAATGCCTGGTATAACTCTGAATGGCTCATTCCTTAGCCACATGTGAGATAACGGTTAATCAAGAGAAGAAGGTTTACAGTCAGTATAAGCTACACTGCCGAGCAAAGTCAAACAGCAGTAACTGCTTACGGTACTTGAAAAGTAAGCAGCTCTTGCTATTTGCCTTTGCACGACAGGTCCACCGAGCAAAGGCACACAACAGTAGCTGCTTACTTTTCAGGTAATCAGTTACTGCTGTTTGACTTTGCACGGAAGTTTAAATTGTGTAGTATTACTACGTCTACATTAGTCCAGAGTGCTATTAGACGTAGAGAACAAAAAAAGACAGAAATGTTAAATTAAAAATATATAAAATTAATCTGAAAGTGTGGTAATACCTTCCTTGTTACAGACGCGTTGATCCCAAGAAATCTTGGCTTGGCGCATAAGACTATCATACTTGATCTTAACGATTAGGCTGTGCAATCAACCTAGAGAGGCTGCTATAAGGTGCCACCACCTTGGGACTAAAGGGTCGTACTTGTCACTATGTAACATGACAGATGCGACCCTTTCATTCCAAGAGGACATTGTGCAGTGCACTAGAGGGGTGAGACATGTGTTAACTGTGGACACAAGGTGAATGGTCCCAACATGTAGAATGTCAATCAATTGAATGTATATTCATCAGTACAATACATCACAGTACAGAATGATACAGTGCATACACACGGGATTCTAAATGTGTACACTAGTCATCTATGAACGCAGCAAAATAAACAACCCTCTGCATTGTATACCAACTATACATCTTCGCATATCAAACATGATCGGATATGCAATGCACTTCAAAAAAAATCAGATACTTTTTGAAAAAAAAAACTAAAAAAAAAACAATTCAAATTTTCTGTTATTATATTAAAGTGGGTAAACACTTTGTTTTTTATAACTTCCAAAGAGGATTACTCACAGAGAAGTACAAATTACTCTATAATCTGATAGGTTTATGGAATGCAGACAGTTGTTTTGACTAGAATGGGCATTATACAAGGAATAAAAACAAACATGTGAACGCAGCGCAGCCAAAATTGAAATCTCCAAATGTATATATGGAATGAATACATTTGAAGAAATAAACAATATACAAGTACAAATAGGACTCCTGTAGTAAATGACAAGTATAAAAAATAAAGTCATCCATAAAATTGCGACTAGACAATATATAGGTGAAATATATACATGGATGACAGCAAGTGGCTGTATCAATGTTATATAGCTTTAAAGTGTGAAAAATAAAGTACAACTAACTGTGAGTGCAGTACCATTACACCATTATAGAAAAGCAATCTACTTGCAAAAAAATATCCATGATCCAGAAATCTACAAAGCGTGTAGCAAATCACCCGACAAGTTTAAAGTAGCATATCTGCCAGATATGCTATCTAATCCTGCGACGGTTAATTGTGCCTGCAATGTGCTGAGCTTTTGCTCCACTGACCTTTCACTATGAGAGAAACCACAGCGCTTGACTCTCCAAGGTCATTGTTCAGGGTGACCTTGTATTTGCCGGCGTCAGCGGGTTCCACGTCGTTCAGTGTCAGATGGGTGGAGTAGGTGTTCTCTTCCTCCGTGTTTTCCACGGTGTGGCGAGCGGTGGATTCCAGTGTCACACTGTCCTTGCTCCATAATATCTGCAACAACAAAGTAATGTGGATTAACTCTCTGCATGTCATTCAATGTGAATACATTTTTCGAAGAGGTTTTGCCAAATAATTTTAATTTTCCAAGCTTGTTTGAAATTTAAATGCTGTTTAATTTTGATCAAATAGTGAATTATGATACTGAGATTTAAAAACAATATAATCTCCAAGACTGGTGAAATGTAGATATCATGGACGTTTTTTTTCATTTTGCCATTCCAGCAAACACAAAATATTTGTATAGCATTTGCACAACGTCGGCTCAACGTCTTCGACGTTGGACCAACATTGTACAAATGTTTTACAAATGTTTCGTGGTACTGGGATAGTTTCTAGGAACCATGGTTTCGTATACATGTACTCTCGAAATATGATGTGGTGTTGGTAAAATAATTTGTAATTTTTAAATTTTGATGTTGACACTGTACCTCTGGTTTTGGGTTTGCCTTCACCGTGCAGTCAAATGTAACTGATGTACCCTCGTCTACCACCTGAGCTTTAGGCTTCTGTACAATAGTAGGAGCCATTCCCTCAACTTTCTCCTCTTCAATTGTAGCTAATACGAAACAAAACAGACAAAATCATTAACAACGGGTACACCTTGACAGTGAAACGGGATCAGAAACTTTAAGTTCTGAAACAAATATACAATTATCCGAGTATCAAATATAGATATTTCATGCATTGTGTCTCTCTATCATGACCCATGATCCTGAACTTCAAATGGGTAAAAAATAAATGTTTTTTAATTATAGATTCAACATTTGTAATTCTCTCTGGAAACATTATGTTATAAGGTGTTTAATACCAATTAACAGTTAATAGTTATGATATCATACGCTTGATCAAAATCTAGCATAATACATGACATACAGTCTGTAGCCGAAAGTGTATCAAACATGCACAAAACGTACTGTAGGTTCTTCAAAGTGTTCAATGCGACCATTTTATAACATTGATTATTCCCAGTAAAAGACAATTTCATTCACGTGGATATTGTTACTTGAAATGTAGACTATTTGCAAAATTTAGAATTCTTCTAAAGTGATTAATTCTCAAATTCTGTCAATCTGTCAAACATGGATTTTTCATGCAGCAAAAGCGGGCAATCAGCTGTCGAAGGCTGGTAGTTTAGCTCTGGCCTGCAAATGCAAACAGCGGTAGCTGCTTACTTTTCAAGTAAGCGGTCTTTTTCAAGTAAGCAGTCACTGCTGGTTTTTTTTGTACAGCAAACCGTGAACTCTTGGGAAAACCTACCTTCTAAGACGACCAAGTCAGCGGAGCAGGTACAGAGCCCCCGTGAGTTTTTCGCGGCCACCGTGTACCTGCCCACATCCTCGGGAAAAATCTCCTTGATGATCAGGCTACACTGCCCGTCGTCCTCGTAGAACTGCAGGAATTCTGGCGAGGGATTTATCTGAGAGGCCTCGTGAAACCAGGCCACGTTCGGCCTTGGGTTCCCCGTGAGGAGGCACTCCAGCCGGGCGGACTGCCCGTCCACCGCGTTCATACTCGCAAGGGGTCGCAGAAACTCCGGTGGTTGTGCCTCGCCAGGCAAATCTTCACCACCTGGTTTAATACAAGCAAGGAAACACACACACTTCACAGCAAACCATGCTCACAGTAAGGTGTTAGTTGAGACTTCTATTTAAAAAATAACGTTATACGCTACAAATTTCATTCAGTTGATGTTGTTTTATTTTAAGGCACAGTTCAACTGTACAATTCCAATCTGAAGAAAACGTATTTCTTAATCTAGGTCTTGAAAGTTTTATGAAAGTCTGACTTGTCCGAAAAGTCAGAACATGCATATTTAAATTGGATAATTAATGAATTTCAATATTTATAATGTTATTGTTACAAAACATGCATATGTATTCTTACATGACTGTGAGGAAAGCTGGTAGAGTTTGCTGTATATTTTGTCATCTACCATTTTTTCATATTCATCTCTTTCCTTGAGGTAACGGCATGGTGCCATGCCTGTTCTCTGGTTATATGGACGCCTCACCTTCCACCAATCATCACCAGTGTCATCAATAACCTCCACCTTCTCACCTTCATGAAGGGCAAGAACATCGTCAGACTCAGGCTCATATGAGTAGACAGCCACATAGATGGGCACCTCCTCTTCTATGCTGATAGGTTCAGACGCTATAGAAAACGTGTCAAGCTCAGACCCCAAAGCTCTAGCTGGGGTGGAAGCCCCAGATCTTGAGAAAGACTGGTTTCCAAGGTCCACGGATAGGTTATGCGGGCTGAATCCACCCGTAGGAGACTTGTATGGTGTGGATGTCTCGGGGTAGGTCCTGATGGCTAGAGGTGTACCAGGAGGAGTGTGAGTTAGAGATTTACGGTTGATAACCCTCTGCGTGGTCTGAGTTTCTTCTCGCTCACGACTTTTCCGGTGCTCTGTCATCCCAGTGTCCGTGTGAACCTCCGTCGTCTCCAACAGCGACACGTCTCCCGAATGACTCAATTCCATCTGCACCATCTTCACTTGAGTCACCTTTGTCTCCACCGTGAACTCGTCCATAATTTCTGTTTCTTCCTTCCTCGATGTTTTATTTAGCGTGGTGACAAGCTCGTTGTCGTCTGCCATGATGGAGGGAACGAGGGAAGGTGTCAACATAATGTCAAATTCTGGCTTGGGAGGGGCCACCGGACCTACGGTTTTTACTGTCCGTGTCAGCTTTATAATAGTGTCATCTGAAAAGCATGCAGTTAACACTAACACACACACACATAATTGGTTAGCAATTGACAAGAAGAGATGGTAAGGTAAGATAAATTTGTTTTGGATATCAAATGCATAAAAATATATGTCCAAATGAATAACCTAAATTGAGATGGCAAAGTATGATAGATTTGATACCCCCAGAAAATTTATGTCCAAATAAATCGTGTAAATTGTGACAGAGAAATCTGTTGCGAGATAATACAAAACACAAACAGGACGCTAACCAGAATTCTGACAGTCTGGTTAGGTGGGTTAATTTTCAGCAATGGGGCACTAAAACGTGCTCCGCGTGACTTAACCTTGGGGAGAAGACTCAGGTTGCAGAATACGAGTCATGCTGTGGTTCAAAATTTACAATATTTTATTTTAGTGCAAAACATGTATTTATTGCAAAGAATGCAGCTGAATCAAAGTGTTAGTGTAAACAAACTCAACAATCAGTTACTTACTTTCACTACTTCAGAATCGGCACATTCAAATGTTTAGCACAAGCATGCATTAGTGAGGATTCATTAACCTTTTCAGTGTGCGGATCGGCTTCAGATGCCAGAATCTGACGTAGACGTCAGATTCTGCCGTCTGAAGCCGATCCTCGCACTGAAAGAGTAAATTATTGAAAAAGACCGTATACCTATAATATAGGTTGTCAATTGAAGCAGAAGGAGCTAACTAAGACATTGATGATGATTTCAAATTGGAAAAAAAAATTTGGTCTCTCAGTTTATAGCAAAATATTTCAGCGCTTCAAGGGTAAAAACACACTCTGTCTTCCACGTATTTTTATCTCAGCCGCAATCGCATGTCTAGGGTACAGGACATTTTTCATCACCTCTTTATACTCGCTGAGAAGCAGAAACGATATGACAGGATTCAATCATACATACCTTCAAATGGTTTAATTGGTTCCTCAACCACCTCCGTTGGTTTACTTGCAAAAGCGGCATCGTCGATGGTGAGATCTACTTCATCAGAAATCTCTGCAGGTAGCTGAGCTCTGCAAGAACAACAACTACAATCACGGTTTCATATTTGCAAATTGATATTTTTCCACTTGGAGCCACTTGGAGCTGTGCCTCGTTTCTGCGAGGTACATCCCCGAGTGGGAGAAAATTACACAAACTTCGACGTTACTTTCAAACGTAAGTCTTAAGCGCAACAATCAATATTTTACTAATTTACACAGATATAAAATTTATATCTCAATGAAAGTAGCTTGTGTACTGTTTATCTGAGCACAGTTAAAGTTTTCAAGTACCAATATTTTAACACCGGAACGCAATTTTTTAGTTCCTTACGGGACTCACCACTCGGCACCCCAATTGAAACAAAAACAAGACTACATAAGTCCAGGAGCTCCCGCTCCGAATTAGAATTTGATTTAAGCAATTTTGTATAGGGTTATTAATGTAGTCCTAGTCTAGGTCAAAAATCAAGACGCAAGACAACTAGGTCTAAGAAGCCCAGTCTAAGAGTAAGATAAGAACTAGACAGTCTCTCAGAGATTGCAAACCTCTATTGAAATTAATGATCCTAATCAGTATCCCAGTAATGGTCTACCTATCTGGCATGGTTTACCCGATATCAGGCCAATCGAGTTAACTAATAGCTGATTTACGGTCATTTTAAATTCGATATAAATTAGTTAAAAACTTAGGGTGCATCCTCCCCCGAAACCTCAAATTTTGTTTTATAGTAATGGACTAACATCTAACACAGTTTGCAAAATATTGGGCATGTGAAAGTAAATAATGGCCGATAGGGGGCCATTTTGAATTTGAACGAGTCAGAATTTTTCAAGATGCATCCTCAGCTGAAATCTCACATTTCATTCTATAGTAATCGTCTAGCTATCTAGCACGGTTTACCAAATATCGGCCATGTGAAAGTGAATAATGACCTAAAGGCGGCCATTTTGAATTTGATCAAGTCAAAATTTTCCAAGATGCATCCTCAGCTGAAATCTCACATTTCATTCTATAGTAATGGTCTAGCCATCTAGCACGGTTTACCAAATATCGCCCATGTGAAAGTGAATAATGGCCGATCGGAGGCCATTTTGAATTTGATCAAGTCAAAATTTTTCAAGATGCATCCTCTCCTGAAATCTCACATTTTGTTTTATAGTAATGGTCTAGCCATCTAGTACGGTTACTAAAAACCGGCTATGTGAAAGTGAATAATGGCCGATAGGCGGCCATTTTGAATTTGATAAGAGTCAATTTTTTTCAAGATGCATCCTCTCTTGTAATCTCACATTTTGTTTTATAGTAATGGTCCAGCTATCTAACACGGTTTACCAAATATCAGCAATGTGCAAGTAAATAGTGGCCGATAGGCGGCCATTTTGAATTCGATTGAGTCGAAAGTTTTTAAAAGGCATCCTCTCTCGAAACGTCACATTTTGTTTTATAGTAATGGTCTAGCTATCTAGCACGGTTTACCTGATATCAGGCCTATCGAGGTAAATAATGCTGATTGTCGGCCATTTTGAATTCGTAAGTTAAAAATTTTCAGGGTGCATCCTCCCCCGAAAACTCACACTTTGTTTTATAGTAATCAGGTAATGGTCTAGCCATCTAGCACGGTTTACCAAATATCAGCCATGTGAAAATGAATAATGGCCGAAAAGGCGGCCATTTTAAATTTGATCAAGTCAATTTTTTTCAAGATGCATCCTCATCTGAAATCTCACATTTCGTTTTACAGTAATGGTCTAGCCATCTAGCACGGTTGACCAAATAACGGCCAAGTGAAAGTGAATAATGGCCGATAAGCGGCCATTTTGAATTTTATCGAGTCAAATTTTTCCAAGATGCATCCTCTCCTGAAATCACACATTTTGTTTTATAGTAATGGTCTAGCCATCTAGCACGGTTTACCAAATAACGGCCATGTGAAAGTGAATAATGGCTGATTGGCGGCCATTTTGAACTTTGACAAAATGATTTTTTTCAAAATACATCCTCTCCTGAAGCCTTACAATTTGTTTTACAGTAATGGTGTAGATATCTTGAGCGGTTTTCATGATATTCCACAATATCAGGCCTGTCGAGGTGAATAATGGCTGATAGGCGGCCATTTTGAATTTTATCAACTTCAATTTTTTCAGGATGCATCCTCTCCTGAAACCTTACAATTTATTTGATATTAATGGTGTAGCTATCTTGAGCGGTTTTCATGATATTCCGCAATATCAGGCCTGTCGAGGTGAATAATGGCCGATAGGCGGCCATTTTTAATTTTATCGACTTGAAATTTTTCAAGATGCATCCTCTCCTGAAACCTCAAAATTTGTTTTATAGTAATGGTGTAGCTATCTTGAGCGGTTTTCATGATATTCCGCAAAATCTTTCAGTCGGATTTACCGATGTTATAAATTAGGTCAAAGTGCTGGGTCAACTTCAAGGTCCAAAAACCTGAAAAGGCACAACTAGGGACCTTAGAGAACATGTATGTGCAATATGACTGTCATCGGCCCAGTACTTTTCGAGATCTGCTCCGGAAACGAAGTGCGCGTCAAAACGTCTAAATAGGTCATAGTTCTGAACCAGAAGTAGGTCAAAGTTCAAATACCCCAAAAGGCACAACTAGACCCCCTAGGGGTGTTGTGTGTAAAATTTGAAGACAATCGGACAAGTACTTTCAGAGATATGCTCCGGAAACGAATTGTTTACAGACGGCCCAACGCCGTCAAATCATCATTTTCTCCTCTGCAACCTTGCGTATTGAATTCAGATTAAAAATATTTTAACCCGTCCATTAGCCACCTGGAAGTAACCCACATACCAAAAATTGTTATCCTAGCTTATTTTCTCACAAAGTTATAGGCAAAAGAAGAGGCCAAAAAAAAACGGAGGTAGAATCCATAGCTCCCTTCGCTCACCTACGGTGACGGCGGGAGCTAAAAAGAAGCTAAAATTATTAAGACGTTGCTAGCTACTAAATTATCCTCCTATTATCTGTGTGCGTGATGAGTCTGCGGAATCTCTCATGGGACAAATCGACGTGGATTTAATGTGTTATATCAAACGACACGACTAAATTGCATTTTCAGTACGTACTCCATGACCACAGGCTCGTCTGTCTCCTCAGGAACATCTGAAAAAAACGAAAGGTAAAGTTAACGCTCAGTTAAATCCAAAACTGTAATTATAATCACAATGAAGTTGGGAGTTATGGGTATTGTCGTGATGGCCATCTCGACTAATCCGAAGCCTACGATATATCGTAACTTGTATGAGAATACCGGCTCTGACCTAAATTTTCAGTCACTTGAAGTTGCGTCTCGCTACCGCGATACACAACAAATGTACATGATTTGTGAAATTTAAATTCCAACATATATCAGTGTTACAAGATTTAGGATATATCAAATGGTTCTAGTGGTGCTTATAAAAACACATCAGTGCTCTAGGGGTTAAAAATAGTTTACATGAGATTTATGAAATAACATTATTAACAAATTATTATTATTTGTAACACTTAGACATATTTTTTTTCAAAATACACTTTTTTACACCCATTTGAAGCAGTAATGGCGAAAAAAGACACACAGAAAACATGAACCATTAAGCCAACTACGGCTTGATGATGGCCCGACGTCGCTGACGGTCGGCCAATATTAACCCGACATTAACTCAGGTCTCTCGTTTTTCTTGAGCCTCACTTAATTTTTCTGCTTATTCATGCCGGACGAAATTAGTAATTAAATTGTTTTTAAAATACAGAATAAAAGGGTGTATCTGCTATTTTGTAGTTATCAAAATGTTTATAAAACAAAAAATAAAAGGGCATTACAGCTATTTCGTGTAGTAACAGGTATACATATCGGGGTTAAAAGCTTTCACAAGTGATATTTTGTCGACAGATGTATAAGTTTGCAATGGAATAACATCAGCCAATTTCCACATGTATATATATATTAATAATTACCCTCTGCAGATGGTGATGTTCTCACTCTGTCCACCAAATCTGGGTGGATGCGTGGTTCGTCTATGGGCCCTGTGTCTTTTGGCTTTTTGAATCTAATGAAAATAAAAACACAGTAAACTTCTCTCCTTCTAGGTCAGTACTCAAGCAAGTTATAAACCAAATGAAATTACATTAAAGGTGATCTATCACCCCTTATGTAGTATGAATAAATTTGTGTCAAATAAATCAAAGTTGCAAGAGGGTCACATGATAGTCAATCACCTCCATATATGGGGTGATTGGCTATCATGTGACCCTCTGAGAGGGTCACATAATAGCCAATCACCCCATATAAGGACATAATTATTCATACCATATAAGGGGTGATAGATCACCTTTAAACTTGATGTAATAGTATGTGGTATGTGCTCAGTTAAACAGATAATTCATTTTTCATGAACATCAACCTTTACAGCACGGTGTCGACATTAGACGTCAGAATCTGATGTCTGCAGACGTCAGATTCTGACGACTAAAGTCGATTCTCGCGCTGTAAGAGTAAAACTAGTTCTAATGACCGTAGACCCGTAACAGGTATTCAAAAGAAGCGAGAAGAAGTAACTAAGACATTTATGATGATTTCAAATTGAAAAAAACCCTTTGGTCTCTATGTTTTGTACAAAAATATTACAGCGTCATAAGGGTTAATGGAAATACTAATAATAGACAACTCAGCAGGCAAAGTGTCAACCCTTTAACCGCCGGTCACAATTATATTCGGTTTTTTTCAGTTATTATCAGCACATTATATACCAGCTTTTGAACATGTTATAGATGAAACGAGACATCAATTAACAACATTTCAACAGCGTTTGGTCAAATGTGGATAATTTTCACCCAGTTGAATTTGTGGATCACGTAAGCGAGAAACAACTTCAACTGGATGAAAATTCGGATCAAATAACTTGGCGGGTGAAGGGTTAAAGAACGCTCGTTTATTTCATTGCTTTTGCATTGTTTTCTACAGGCTCACAGTATTTATTCCAATCTAGTACTCACTCTATAGTCGTAGTCTCAGTGACCTCTTGTGTTCCTGTAAAATCAACACATGGAAAATGTAAATAAAGAAGAAGTAATAATAAATGTGAAATATAGATTAAATTTAATATCATTATTTGCTACATTATCCTTTCACTTTTTGTAATCGTTTTAGCCTGATATTTCCGGCACAATTGCCAGTTACAATTACGCTTAAAAGATAGACATGTGGCAGGTTACAATCAGTGTAACAGCTCGTAAACAATTGAAAAGTGTCGCCTGCAGTGAAATATATAAATTAAAATTGACTGGTAATTTAAAACAAATATAGAAAGTGAAAATGTTTATTAACAAAATAAAATGTATACATCTATAATTATATAATATTATATGAATAGTTATATGCAAATTGTTGTGCATATAGCATGCTGGTGCAATGTTGATAAAATATATCACATGCAATGTGCTTCCTAGTTGCATAGGTAAATAATATTATCAGGAATTCACGAATAATTTATATTACAAACAGTTACTTCAATGTTTTGATTATCCCACTAAATGTCTGACTAACTGACCACAAGTGTCTGGCGAAAATCTCTGATGTTGGCCCAACATTTGCCAGACTGTGTTACAATAAAAAAAAACTAATTTCAATTCTTTGTTCAAAAAAAGTGTAACAACTATTAATCTTTTTATCTGTTATGGAAAACAAAAGAACGTAAGTGTATTCGCTTAATTGAGGTGTGCTAAGTATATTCCACTTCTTAATTAATTAATCAGTAACGCCATGAGCAGAGAGTTTGACAGTAGATACATCTTTATTGAAAACAAACACATGTTTAATAATTAGTAATAATAATAAAGTGTAAAATTAAAACACAAGTTAAACGGCATATTGTGCATATGTATTATATGAGTAGTCACTGGCAATAACACCTATAAAACAACAGTGATAAATAACATGTAAAAAAAATGATACAAATAAATATAATGCAATCCATGCGATGTTTTATTACCCTAAATTTAAAAAAGTAACTAACTACATGCAAAATAAGTTAGCTGAAATATGAAAAAAGGTGAGTAATTATTAATAATAAAATTGTGTTAAAAAATAATTAAAAAAATAAAAGATGAAATAATAATAAAATAAATAACTATTTTGTGAATCATTAGAATGAGCATACATTATCTGTAAACATTCAAGTAGCATGTTAATTATTAGAAGTATAAAACATAGCATCATTTAGTAGACATACTATTGTAAGTATATTTCTGTGAGAAAAAATCGCATTGCCTCATAGCGTTGTGCATTCCAAATGTTGTGCCATTGAAGTTGACAAACCATGCAGTAATTTATCTTCCCAAAGTGAAGATCAGGCTGGAAAAAACGTTTTACCTTTCTTGACATATGGTACTTTCTCAGGACGTACTTCCAGTTCTACAGGCTTAGCGTATTCCTCGGTGAAATCACCAGTGACCTCTTCCTCTTGCTCAATAATAAACATCTGCTGTACCGTTTCTTCCTCAGTATCCACTGTTTCAGAAATAATTTCCACTGGAGCTAACGGTTGATCCTCCGTGGGTTGTGTAGCTTCCTCAACTGTATCTGTCGTCATAATGGTATCTTCTTCTATGACTTGCATTGCTTCTGTTGTATCAACATCTGCTACATCAGTCATTTCCACAATAAGCTCAGGGGTTACATCTTCAAACACCTCTGTTGTCACACCCTCCTCCGTCACATCAATAATCACGGTGGATTCTTCTGGCTCAGTGACAGTCTCCACAGGAACAGCAATCTCTGCTGTAGTCGTATCAAACGTCACTTCTCCAGAAACAATTTCATCGGATGACGTCTGTATAACAAATTCTTTAATGACATCTGTGCTACTCATGGTTTGTTGTACTGTGATTAAGGTATCCTTTGGCTCTTCTTGTGTTGCAACAGTTGTCTCAAATACAATATCTGTAGGTGTGACTTGTTTTTTCTCAGCTGGCCCTAAATCGTCTTCTGCCAGCTCAACCATTATTGTTGCCTCTTGTTGCTGAATTTCAGTTGGTTTAGGAACATCAATCTCAGCCAAAGATGTCTTGGGAGATATTTCTGATGGAGCAACACCTTCTGGTTCTGCACGAGTTAATCCTTCTTCTGTAACCTCGATAGTCATAGTAGATTCTTGAGGTTGAGCAATTGTTTCACTGGGAGCAGAAAATTCTGCAACCTGTGTATCAAATGTGATTTCGCTCGGAGCAATTTCTTCAATTGGTGCTGGTTTTAAGCCTTCTTCGATAACTTCTGTAGTGATCTTAGTTTGCTGCTCTGCAATTAAAGTATCCGTCATCTCCTCCTGCTCTACGAGAGCTGTCTCGATTACGATATCTGTAGGTGACACCTGATTTTCTTCAGCTGGTTTTAAACCTTCTTCTGCAAACTCAAATGTAAGCACTGATTCTTGCTGTTGACTCTCAGTTGGTTTAGGTACATCAATTTCAGCCAAAGATGTTTTGGGTGAAATTTCTGATGGAGCAACACCTTCTGGTTCTGCACGAGTCAGGCCTTCTTCAGTTACCTCGATAGTCATAGTAGATTCTTGAGGCTGTGCAATTGTTTCACTAGGAGCAGAAAATTCTGCAACTTGTGTATCAAATGTAATTTCCTCCGGAGCAACTTCTTCAGTTGGTGCTGGTTTTAAGCCTTCTTCAGTAACTTCTGTTGTGATCTTAGTTTCCTGTTCTGCAATTAAAGTATCTGTCGGTTTTTCCTGCTCTACGAGAGCTGTCTCGATTACGATATCTGTAGGTGCCACTTGCTTTTCTTCAGCTGGTTGTAAGCCTTCTTCTGCGAATTCAAATGTTAGCACTGATTCTTGCTGTTGACTCTCAGTTGGTTTAGGCACATCAATCTCAGCCAAAGATGTTTTAGGAGAAATTTCCGATGGAGCAACACCTTCTGGTTCTGCACGAGTCAGGCCTTCTTCCGTTACCTCGATAGTCATAGTAGATTCTTGAGGTTGTGCAATTGTTTCACTGGGAGCAGAAAATTCTACAACTTGTGTATCAAATGTGATTTCTTCTGGAGCAATTTCTTCAGTTGGTGCTGGTTTTAAGCCTTCTTCAATAACCTCTGTCATGATCTTAGTTTGCTGTTCTGCAATTAAAGTATCTGTTTGTTTTTCCTTATCTACAACAGTTGTCTCGAATACGATATCTGTCGGTGCCACTTGCTTTTCTTCAGCTGGTTGTAAGCCTTCTTCTGCAAATTCAAATGTTAGCACTGATTCTTGCTGTTGACTCTCAGTCGGTTTGGGTACATCAATTTCAGCTAAAGATGTTTTAGGAGAAATTTCTGATGGAGCAACACCTTCTGGTTCAGCTCTTGTCAAGCCTTCTTCAGTTACCTCGATAGTTATAGTAGATTCTTGAGGTTGAGCAATTGTTTCACTAGGAGCAGAAAATTCTGCAACCTGTGTTTCAAATGTGATCTCGCTTGGAGCAACTTCTTCAGTTGGTGCAGGTTTTAAGCCTTCTTCGATAACCTCTGTCATTATTTTACTTTCCTGTTCTGCAATTAAAGTATCAGTTTGTTTTTCTTGTTCTACAACAGTTGTCTCGAATACGATATCTGTCGGTGCAACTTGCTTTTCGTCAGCTGGTTTTAAGCCTTCTTCTGCAAACTCAAATGTTAGCACCGATTCTTGCTGTTGACTCTCAGTTGGCTTAGGAACTTCAATTTCAGCTAAAGATGTTTTAGGAGATATTTCGGATGGAGCAACACCTTCTGGTTCTGCACGAGTCAAGCCTTCTTCAGTTACCTCGATAGTCATAGTAGATTCTTGAGGTTGTGCAATTGTTTCACTGGGAGCAGAGAATTCTACAACTTGTGTATCAAATGTGATTTCGCTCGGAGCAACTTCTTCAGCTGGTGCTGGTTTTAAGCCTTCTTCGATAACCTCTGTCGTGATCTTAGTTTCCTGTTCTGCAATTAAAGTATCTGTTTGTTTTTCCTGCTCTACAATAGTTGTTTCAAATACAATATCTGTAGGTGCAACTTGTTTTTCTTCAGCTGTTTGTAAGCCTTCTTCTGTGAATTCAAATGTTAACACTGATTCTTGTTGTTGACTTTCAGTTGGTTTAGGAACATCAATTTCAGCCAAAGATGTCTGGGGAGAAATTTCAGATGGAGCTACACCTTCTGGCTCCGCACGGATCAAACCTTCTTCAGTTACTTCGATAGTCATAGTAGATTCTTGAGGTTGAGCAATTGTTTCACTGGGAGCAGTAAATTCTGCAACCTGTGTATCAAAAGTGATTTCCTCCGGAGCAACTTCTTCAGTTAGTGCAGGTTTTAAGCCCTCTTCGATAACTTCTGTGGTGATCTTAGTTTGCTGTTCTGTGATTAAGGTATCCGTCGGTTCCTCCTGTTCAACAAGAGATGTCTGAAATACAATATCTGTTGGTGAAACCTGCTTCTCTTCAGCTGGTTTTAAGCCTTCTTCCGCAAATTCAAATGTTAGCACTGTTTCTTGCTGTTGAATTTCAGTTGGTTTAGGCACATCAATTTCAGCCAAAGATGCTTTGGGAGAAATTTCTAAAGGAGCAACACCTTCTGGTTCTGCTGGAGTCAAACCTTCTTCAGTGACTTCGATAGTCATAGTAGATTCTTGAGGTTGAGCAATTGTTTCACTAGGAGCAGACAATTCTACAACCTGTGTATCAAATATGATTTCCTCTGGAGTAATTTCTTCAGTTGGTGCTGGTTTTAAGCCTTCTTCAATGACTTCTGTGGTAATCTTAGTTTGCTGTTCAGCAATTAAAGTATCAGTTTGTTTTTCCTGTTCTATGACAGTTGTCTCGAGTATGATATCTGTCGGTGCAACTTGCTTTTCTTCAGCTGGTTGTAAGCCTTCTTCTGTGAATTCAAATGTTACCACTGATTCTTGCTGTTGAATTTCAGTTGGTTTAGGTACATCAATTTCAGCCAATAAGGTTTTGGGAGAAATTTCTGATGGAGCAACACCTTCTGGTTCTGCACGAGTCAGGCCTTCTTCAGTTACCTCGATAGTCATAGTAGATTCTTGAGGTTGTGCAATTGTTTCACTGGGAGCAGAAAATTCTGCAACCTGTGTAGCAAATGTAATTTCCTCCGGAGCAACTTCTTCAGTTGGTGCTGGTTTTGAGCCTTCTTCGATAACTTCTGTGGTAATCTTAGTTTGCTGTTCAGCAATTAAAGTATCTGTCGGCTTTTCCTGCTCTACGAGAGCTGTCTCGAATACAATATCTGTAGGTGCAACTTGCTTTTCTTCAGCTGGTTTTAAGCCTTCTTCAGTGAATTCAAATGTTAGCACTGATTCTTGCTGTTGACTTTCAGTTGGTTTAGGAACATCGATCTCAGCTAAAGATGTTTTGGGAGATATTTCTGAAGGAGCAACGCCTTCTGGCTCTGCACGAGTCAAGCCTTCTTCTGTCACCTCTATTGTCATATGAGCCTCTTGTGGTTGTGTCAACGTTTCACTTGGCACTACAGCTTGGGCCGTTGAAGTATCCAAGGTAATTTCACTTGAAAGAATTTCTTCCTTAAATGGAGACTTTATACCATCATCAATAACTTCTGTGATTATTTCAGATTCTTGCTCAACTATGAGGGTTTCTTGAGTTGTTTCCGTTTCTGCAACAACAGTTTCAAAGCTAATTTCAGCAGGTGTAATTTTCTGCTCCTCTGAAGGTTTTAATCCGTCTTCTACAAGCTCAACTGTCATCTGTGTTTGTTGTTGTTGAGTTTCAGTGGGTTTTGGCATATCGATTTCAGCAATCACACCTTTTGGAGAAATATCTGAGGGAGCTAGATCCTCTGGCTCTGTTTTGGTTAGTCCTTCTTCAGTGATCTCAATAACCATGGTAGATTCTTGTGGTTGTGTCAAAGTTTCACTTGGAGTCAAGACATCTGCAGTCGAAGTGATAAGATTTACTTCCATGTCTGGTATTACTTTATGTTCTGCAGATGGCGCGACACCCTCTTCAAGTAGTTCAACTGTCATCACTGCTTCTTGTTGCTGAATTTTTGATGGCTCAGGCATATCAATCTCAGCCACAGTAGTTTGAGGGGAAATCTCTGCAGGAGATATATCCTCTGGTTTTGCTGGTATCAGGCCTTCTTCTGTTATTTCCACCAACATGACAGATTCTTGTGGCTTAGTTAATGATCCTGTCGGAATAAGAATACTAGCAGTCGAAACATCTAAAGTTACTTCTCCCGGAGAAATTTCTTCTTCGATTGCAGGCTTGATACCTACTTCAATCATCTCTGAAGTTATTTCGGCTTGCTGCTCTGAAATCAACGTCTCTTGTGATGTTTCCTTGTCTACAACAACTGTTTCAAAGGTAATCTCTGTTGGTGCCACTTGCTCTTCTTCGGAAAGTGTCAACCCTTCCTGGATGAGTTCAACATTCATCACTGTTTCTTGCTGTTGTATTTCAGTTGTCTTAGGTGTATCAACCTCTGCAAAGACTGTTTTAAAACTGATTTCGGATGGAGATATTTCTTCTGGCTTTGACAAACTCAAACCTTCTTCAGTAACATCCACACTGAAAGTGGCTTCTTGAGGTTGAATCATTGATTGTTCTGGTGAATCGATCTTAGCAGTTGATATATCATATGTTACTTCTGCTATCGCTGCTTCATCAATATTAGTAGTGTCAGACACCACATCGATTAATTCTGAAGACAGGACAGATTCTTGTTCTGGCACGCGTGTCTGCTGCGTGATAGGAGTTTCTACAAGAGTCGTCTCACTAGTCACTTGCAAGGATGTAACAGTTTCTAGTGCCTCCTCAAATATATCTTCATTTGTCTCATCAAACACACTTACATTTTCTTCAATTGCTGTTACAGGCTGAATAACTATTTCTTCAGTTTGCTCAGTTTCAACTATTTCTTCGGCATCAATAAATTCGTCTTCTTCATCTTTTTCTATTTTTATCTCAGACATCTGTGTTATCACAGATATAGTCTCTACGGGTTTTTCTACTTGAATACTGATTTCTGAAGATAATGGAGCTTTTTCTGGAATATGCTCGGCTGAAGAAACTACTTTTTCAACCACAGTCTGTTCAGTTGTTACAATCGTCTCTTCTGCCTCTGTAATTATTTCAGTCTTTTCACCTGTGTCTTCTTCTAAAATTTGTGTTGGCTGAGATATTTCGAAGCTGACCACAGAAACATCTTTCGTAACATCCTCTATTGTAACGCTATCAATTTCTGGAACAGTTGTTTCAAATGTTATTTCGCTTTTTTCATCTGAACGTTGTTCGACAATTGAGGAGGGCTCTGGCATTTCGGATACAGCATAAGTAACATCAGTTGTGTGCGTGGCACTAGGTTCAACTGTGGTAGAGCTTATCTCTGATACTTGCAAAATCATTTCAGTGTGTATTTCAGATGATTGTTCCTGTACTTTGGTCTCGTCAGGTTTTGTAAACATGATTGTTGCTGTATCAATTTGCGTTGTTTCAGAAGGATTAACCTCCATTGTACTAAATTGGATTTCTTGGGGTACAATTTCCTCAGTGCGTAGTTCTGTATCTTGTTCCTCGATTTTGGAAGTCTTTGGTTTCTCTACATTGATTGTTGTTATGCTTGTCGTAGAAATTACCTCCTTTGGTTGAAGCGTATTTTTCATCACCATCTCTATTTGACCCACTGCAACAAATTTTGTATGATGATTATATAAGATAATTTATAAAGAATGAATGAAAGTATCTTTCATAGGAATAAGAAGATATTATCAGAGCAAATATAATATTTCAAACGTTAATTTAAAAAATTGATCAGTTTCTACAAAAGATCAGTTATTTACACTAAAGGTCTTATTTCATGCAGAATATGCCTAATATCATTCATAATTATTTAGCAAAACAATCATACCAGCAAGATAAGTAATAAGAATACATAGTCAGCACAAATATGATGTTCCAAAATATAATTTTAAAAAGTCATCCTTTTAAAAAAAAACATTAAGCGTAGTATTCATGCAGAAATGATATTATTCAAAATTATATAGCAAAACAAACATATCAGCAAGGTGAGTAAAATAATAAAGTAACGTAAATACAATATAAAATTTCTACCACCTAAGCTATAACATACATATGAAAGCATTAGAATGTCAATATAGCGGTGCTAATGAGAAAAATGAGTGATCAGTATTCCCTGAAAAATAAAACATGCAAGATTAAATAACAAAATAATGAGAAATCATAAAAAATATAAATTAGTTATATATTAATATCATACTGAACATTAAACTAAACATATTTCTAGTAAATATTATGAACGAAACATATGATTGACAAAGCAAAAGTGAAGATTATCCACTGTTGGCATAAATAGAGATTGACGAAAATGTACATGCTTGCCAATCTGGAAATAGCGATGCAAATTTTATGCAGGCATGTTATTTGTTACTACTTCTATTCCGTGCATGTTTCTCCAAGTATGTTATGTGTACCTTCAGTTTTCACTCCATGTTCTTCGGGCATTTCAGGTGACTGCTCGATCAATTCTGTAGGCTGCTCTGAAATATATTCAATTTCCTCATTGCCCAGGGAAATATCTGTTGGTGTTTCAGTAATTATCTCAGATGTTATGTTCTGAATTTCCACTGGTATTCCAATTTCGCTAGTTCGCTCATCAACTATCATGACACTTTCAATGACATGCTCTGTCGAATCTTTTCCTTCCTCTTCGAGACTTTCGTCTGTAGTAACGTCTGAAGAGAAATGAATCTGAAATGTTTCCATCTCAGCTGGTTCCTCTTGATCTGGTTTTATTTCTGGGAAAATTTCAGTGACACGCTCAATTGTCTCCGGTATCAGTTCTTCAGTTTCACTATCAATGACTTCGATTATTTCAGGAGTATCATCCACTACTTCAAATGTTATTTTGCTACTTTTCAATTCCTCATCCACAATGCTGAAATCTTCAACAATTTCCTCGGTAGTATCCTCTACTTCTTCTGCATGAATCTCCTCTGTTGTCACGTCCGAGCTCAGCTGTACCTCAAATGTTTGAATCTCAGATGTTTCCTCGGGGCCTTCTGGTATAATTTCAACTGTTTCTCGAGGTTCTTTCATTTCTGGGTAAATGTCAGTAACAGGTTCAATTTGTTCTGTGTCTTTTTCAGTGATGTCCCCAACTGTTCCTTCAGTAATTTCCTCTGATACATATGGAGCCATCTGAATTGCTGTTATTTGTGGAGTAGTTTCTGATATATTAAGTGTTACTTCACTTATTTCTGTAGATTCCACTTCTTCTTCAACAGTTGTAAGTTCATCAATATGTTTGTCTGTCTTTTCTTCGACCTCTACAACAATTTCTTCTATTGTCTCTTCTGTTATACCAGATGTTAACTGTATCTCCAATACTTCAGGTGATTCCTCTGGTTTTAATTCTGAATAATCGTCAATGACATATTCTGTTTCCTCAGGCTGCTGATGTGCAATGTCCCTCAACGTCTCTTCAATAACCTCTTCTGTTACAACAGGAGCCATTTTGATTTCGGTAATTTGAGGGGTATCATCTGTTACTTCAAATGTTATTTCGCTCGTTTTTAATTCATCATCGACAATGCTGACATCTTCAACAATTTCCTCAGTAGTATCCTCTACTTCTTCCGCATGAATCTCCTCTGTTGTCACGTTCGAGCTCAGCTGTACCTCAAATGTTTGAATCTCAGATGTTTCCTCGGGGCCTTCTAGTATAATTTCAACTGTTTCTCGAGGTTCTTTCATTTCTGGGTAAATGTCAGTAACAGGTTCAATTTGTTTTGTGTCTTTTTCAGTGATGTCTCCCACTGTTTCTCCAGTAATTTCCTCTGATACGTGTGGGGTCGTCTGAATTTCTGTAATTTGTGGAGTTGTTTCTGATATATCAAGTGATACTTCACTTATTTCTGTAGATTCCACTTCTTCTTCAACAGTTGTAAATTCATCAATATTTTTGTCTGTCTTTTCTTCGACCTCTACAACAATTTCTTCTATTGTCTCTTCTGATATACCAGATGTTAACTGTATCTCCAATATTTCAGGTGATTCCTGTGGTTTTAATTCTGAATAATCGTCAATGACATATTCTGTTTCCTCAGGCTGCTGATGTGCAATGTCCCTCAACGTCTCTTCAATAACCTCTTCTGTTACAACTGGAGCCATTTTGATTTCGGTAATTTGAGGGGTATCATCTGTTACTTCAAATGTTATTTCACTCGTTTTTAATTCCTCATCGACAATGCTGACATCTTCAACAATTTGCTCAGTAGTATCCTCTACTACTTCAGCATGAATCTCCTCTGTGGTTAATTCTGTCACGTCCGGGCTGAGCTGTACCTCAAATGTTTGAATCTCAGATGTTTCCTCAGGCACTTCTAGTGTGATTTCGACTGTTTCTCGAGGTTCTTTCATTTCTGGGTAGATGTCAGCAACAGGTTCAACTTGTTCTGTGTCTTTTTCAGTGATGTCTCCCACTGTTTCTTCAGTAATTTCCTGTGATACATATGGGGCCATCTGAATTTCTGTTATTTGTGGAGTAGGTTCTGATATATCAAGTGTTACTTCACTTATTTCGGTAGATACCACTTCCTCTTGAACTGTTGTAAATGCATCAATATGTTTGTCTGTTTTCTCTTCTACCTCTACAACAATTTCTTCTATTGTCTCTTCTGTTATGTCAGATTCCAATTGTATCTCCAATACTTCAGGTGATTCATCTGGTTTTAATTCTGAATAATCATCAATGACACACACTATTTCTTCAGGCAGCTGATGTGCAATGTCCCTCAAAGTCTCTTGAATAGTGTCTTCTTTTGCTTCAAATGACCCGAATGGCTGCATTTCGACCATATCACTTTCATGGGGTACATCTTCCTCAATAGGCTCTATCATATTAGACGTCACCTCAATGTCAGGGAAATCAGGTACATCTTCAGTTGGTTCTTCGATAATTACTGGTTCACATAAATCATCAGTTTCATTTAAAACTTCGTCTGAAGTCAACTCTGTAATAATTGGTCCTGTGAATTCATACACCTCTTCTCGCTCAGCATCTTGGGCAAGGGTAAAGCTAATCTCTGATATACTCCTATCAACTATCTCACTGGCTAAATCATCAGCCCTTTTGAGAAGTTCAGTTCTGACATTGATTTCTGTTGTTTCATACTCATCAACTTGTGTCTCTTCATCTTCTTCAAAATCATCAATTTGCACTATATCTTGTTCAGTATCTTCTTGGATTACAATACTAATATCTGAAACTTCAAATTTCACTTCTGGTTTACTTTCGGTAATACCTGAAATATTAATATCAAATGTAGATACTTGAGGCGATTTATCATCTTCAGGCAACAATTGTTCTGATTGTATCTCCACACTTGATACTTCTCCCATTGTGATTTCCCTTTCAATTATTATTGGAGAGACTACTTCCGAAGAAACAGAAATAATGTCAACTTGAGGCTCATCAGTGGTCAAAGTGTCCTGTAATGGTCTAACGAAAACTTCCGTTCCCTGGCCAACTGATACATGTGATACAGATGTTTCGATGGTGTGGAAGGGGGTTGTTTCTGATGAAGGTAAAACAACACTTTCTGAATATGTTTCATCTTTTATTTCAGCTTCTTGTTCTTCTACCTGGGTTCTTTTCGGCATTTCTAAAATAGAATCCACCACTTCAAGTGGCGTCTCGATTGGTGTTATATGTTCTCCAAACGGCTGATTGATGGTGCTCTCAATAGTTTCAATTGTGTCTTTATGCTCCATTTCAGGAACTTGGCTCACAGCTGAAATGTCTAAATCAGCTTTATAGACATCAACAGCCACTTCTTTGACAAATGTTTGATGGGATAGTTCGATGTCCAGCTCATCAGTTACAGAACCTTCTGGTGTTGTTTCTTGTTGTTGAGTAAACAATTCCTTTTGCTGATCTACAACAGCTTTAGGTATTTCTATCACCATTTCTTTAGGAACCAGTGGTTCATCTGGACATATGATAACGTGTTCAGTAACAGTCTCTGTGTCCGGCTGCATTTCTTGAAAATCAGTTTGCGCTACCAATGGGACATCAACTTTAGATGTATGCACGTCCAATGGATTGTCTTTTGTTGAGGCCATTTGCAATGGTTCAAGGACAATCTCCTCAGTCAATATATCACTAGTCATGTCAATATCTTGATAGTCACATTGTGCGGCAACTGTTATTATATCAGTTGTACTAGTTTCCACTGGAACTTCAATGGTTTCTAACTGTATGTTGTCCGCACTTATGCATACACCAGTGTCTTCAGAAACTGTATCCGTTGGTAAAACAATTTCAGTCACAGTTTGAAAATTGGGTTTAGATTCATACATTATAGGAGACTCTTGTTCTAGTGTCACCTCCTCAACCGTTGTTTGTTTTTCTATTTGTTTGGTTGCTTCAGTTACTGTGCTATATTCGGCTAGATTCATAGTAATGTCCTGCGGTAGCGGTTTTTCCTGAAGCTGAATTGTAATTCCATCAGAAAATACTTCAGGTGACATTTCGTGTTCAGAATCTGGACTTTTTTTAGATGCTTCAGATTGGTCAATGGATATGTTTTCTGTGCTTTCTCTTGGTATTGGTTCACAAATTAACGACTCTTGCGAAATATCAGCATTTTTTACATCAATGACAATTTCAAGAGGTGTCAATGATTCTGATGCCTGAACATCGAAATAAGCAGTTGAACTTTCCATGGCTGGACCGGTTTCTTGAATATCTGTTTGCACCAATGTGGACGAGATAGATTGTGTTTTAGTGAGATTGTCATCAACATCTTGAGCTGAAGGCTCTTCAACAGTGCTACATATATGTTCTTCAGTGACAGATTCTGTAGGTATGTCCACCTCCTGCATACCGATCCTAGTTGTAGACGTTAGAACATTAGCTCTACTAATATCAGTAGTGATTTCTGCAGGTTTTACAGTCTCATCATCAGGGATTGACCGACTGAGTTCTGTAATGGTTTCAGTCTTTGAATCTAGTTCAATTTCAAGAGTGTTAGTTTCGTCGGGTGATGTTGTAACAGCAGTAGAAATATCCAATTCTATAACTTGTGGGGACAAATCTTCTGACTGATCATCAGGACTATACTCAGACACAATTTCACCTCGATCAAGTGTATGTAATTCTTCTGTCTCTGTAATTGTTGGATAAGCTACATCAGCCGAAGTTACCTCTAGTGTGACTTCTCTGGGGGCTACATCTTCACTTGGTTGTGTGATAATTGTATCTGATATTATTTCGTGGTGAAGCTCAGTCACTTGTGTGTTGACTAAAGTATCCGTAGGTTGTTCAACGGCGGCACTTGTCATGTTTACCTCTACTTCTCCTGGAGACATTTGTGAAACTTCTATTGGGATTATTCCCACATCTGATACTAGTTCTTCTTTTTCCCCCACTTGAGGCTGGGCATGAGCAACACTTGGTAACGAAATGTCTGCCTGACTGACATCCACGTGATCTATATTATCAGGGCTGATACTGGTGGGCAATAGAGTTTCTTGTTGAGAGTCTGCTTCCTCAAATTGTGGTTTATCCTCCTGTGCATCTATCATTAAAGATATCTGTTTTTTATGTACCGTCATAGTCTCCACATCGATTGATATTTCTTTTGGCTCAACAGTTTCTTGGTCGTAAGGTGTTATTTCTATTCCTGATACTTCTAGAACTGTAAAAATATAAAGATTTATCACTGCATTCACAAAAATAATGCACAGTGATTACGTATCAATACTTTGCATACTTAGAAATATATGTAACAATAGCCAAGTGATTAATCAAATTCAACAGTTACATGACAGAACAGTACAAAGAGAGAAATAAAGAAATATTACTCTTTACAAAAGTTAAACAAATGAAAATTTATGTTTGAAAAACAATCTCACAATCTGAAAGAAAGAATAAAGCAAATTTGGAAATATTACATACAAATGGGATATCAATGCTACCGACAGGAAATTAAGAAAAGCAAGAAAGAAGAAAAGGAAAAGTACATCAGACAAAAAAAATCTAAAACAAAACGAAAAAGATGCATACGTTTTTAAGTTGAGCATTCCTAATTTCCTTATTTTTATACAAAACGTAAGTAGAAAAATTGAAGAAACGTATTTTCTAAAGCTCCACAGCTCTCTCTCTATATATATGAAGTCATGCCTTTCATTTTATTTGCATGCCAATTATTCAGATAACACATTTTTTGCGTATTCTAACCTTGGCATGCAAATAAAATGAATATATTATTTTCAACTAAATAGTTTGAACATGTCTTTTTTACTTTGCAAAGTGTCTGGCCTATAGATCCTGTCAGTATTGATCGTGCGCAGAACAGAACCGTGCTAAATAATAAAAAGCAAATGTAGTTATATCCTAACATTGGACATGCAGAAATTAATAATATAAAAAATCCTAGATCATGACTTAATGTTACAAAATATTAATTATTTAGCGAATGCATTGTTAAGTGGTCTAACTGCACTGTATTTGCTCCCAGCTCTTTGTAAAAGCATGACATTCACTAGCAATATACCAGCCAATGCCATGAAAATAAAATATAAAAGTAAAAGCCAACATTGAAAAGCTTTTTATGCTTCTACATCCCGCTTTGAATAATCACCATTTGCTGGTGTGTCTTGTATGTCTTCAGTTCTCTTATCTGTATCCGTCGATCTTCTGATCACATTCGCAGTGGACACCCCCTCCCGGTCATCGGACATACCTTCATCTAGAATAGGTATATCGTCTAAAAATGCCTGATCATCTATATTATTTAAAGTATTGTCCTGTGTATGTGTCAGTGTTGTTAATGTGTGAATTACATGTGCTTCTGTCATTGTCTGCTGAATTACATTTGGAGCACTTTTTTCAAGTTGACTTGTCATATCCTCTGGTTCCTCAACAAAAGGTTTTCGTTGATTTGCTGAATCATCCTGAGAATCAAATGGCAAATTATCAGAAAGTTCTTCAATAATCACATTATGTTTGACACAAATAGGAATTTCTCTAATCTGTTGGGGAAATTGCACGGAGGGACTGCTACACGATCCATCTTCAACCTCTGTATCAAATGTTTCACAAACCTCTACACAAACATCGCTTTCTTGAGCGGAACTAGTCTTTTCCTCTACAGAGAAAGGCTCTACAAAACATACAGTCTGCGATTCAGTTTGCATTGTATCTAGATCTATATCCAATGGTACTTCTTCAGGAGTGGACTCAGCGGATACAGCTGGTTCATCAATTAGAGTCACATTTTCAACAATAGTCTTGGTTGCCTGCAGAATAACCTCACCAATGTCATTATCTGCTTTAATAGTCTCAGATTCACTAATTCCATACTGCTCCTCTGGTACATCTTCAGGAGCGGATTCAAATGAAACCGTTTGCTCATTAATTTGAGTCACTTCTTCAACAACAGTCTTTGTCGGCTGCAGCGTAACATCGTCGATCTCATCTGGTTTGATAGTCTCAGATGGAAGTTCTTCCAAAACAAGTGTAGTTTCTGATGGTTCATCGGTTTGTTCAGAAGAAACAATTCCAGTTGGTGATATCACAAGGGTGACCTCACCCATTTTCTTGGACTCGTCACCTACTTGGAAAGAGATATCCTCTCGGACAAATGTATCTGTTTCCACTAATTCTTCGGTAATAACTGTTTGATCATCTTCCAATTGTTTCTCTTCTTCATCTTCCACACTCACTACTATAGGCATTTCCATGACTGTTTGTTCATCAGGTGACCGAGGGACATTTTCAGGCTCAAAATAGATTTCTTCTTCAGGTTGTGTTGCTGACATAGAAGGTTTTTCTACAAGATCAGTAGATGATGTTGTCACTGGGGCAACACATACATCTTCAGGCTTTTCAGATACAATAACTGCTGGTTCTTCCTCAACAGTAACAGAAACTTCTTCAGTGGTTTGACTGTCATCAACAGTTATTTCAGTGGTTACTTCGGTTGTGTGAACTAGTTCTCTGCTTGGCTCTGATGGAACTACACCAGCTGGAGAGATCATTAGTACAACCTCTTCCAGTTTCTGTGGCTCATCACCAATTTGCATAGTCAGTTCTTCTCTGACTATCATATCTGTTTCATCAATTACTTCAGTGACATCAAATGTTTTTACTTCTTCTTGATCTTCTTCTCTTGTGTCTATATCAACAGTAACCCTTCCAGGTATGGCAACAGATGTGATCTCATGAGGAGCTGAAACATCTTTCAGGTCATTTTTGCTGGGTACTATCTCCTCATAACTTGATATTATATCAACAGATTCACTTGCTGTATACTGCTCCTCTGGTAAATCTTCAGGAGTAGATTCGATTGGAACAGTTTGCTCATCAATTTCAGTCACTTCTTCAACAACAGTTTTTGTTGGCTGCAGCATAACCTCGCCGATCTCATCTGGTTTGATAGTCTCAGATGGAAGTTCTTCCAAAACAAGTGTAGTTTCTGATGGTTCATCGGCTTGTTCAGAAGAAACCATACCAGTTGGTGATATCACAAGAGTGACCTCACCCATCTTCTTGGGCTCGTCACCTACTTGGAAAGAGATTTCTTCTGAGACAAATGTATCTGTTTCCACTAATTCTTCGGTAATAACTGTTTGATCATCTTCCAATTGTTTCTCTTCTTCATCTTCCACACTGACTACAATAGGCATTTCCATGACTGTTTGTTCATCAGGTGACCTAGGGACATTTTCAGGCTCAAAATAGATTTCTTCTTCAGGTTGTGTTGCTGACATAGAAGGTTTTTCTACAAGATCAGTAGATGGTGTTGTCACTGCGGCAACACATACTTCTTCAGGCTTTTCAGATACAATAACTGCTGGTTCTTCCTCAACAGTAACAGAAACTTCTTCAGTGGTTTGACTGTCATCAACAGTTATTTCAGTGGTTACTTCGGTTGTGTGAACTAGTTCTCTGCTTGGCTCTGATGGAACTACACCAGCTGGAGAGATCATTAGTACAACCTCTTCCAGTTTCTGTGGCTCATCACCAATTTGCATAGTCAGTACTTCTCTGACTAGCATATCTGTTTCATCAATTACTTCAGTGACATCAAATGTTTTTACTTCTTCTTGATCTTCTTCTCTTGTGTCTATATCAACAGTAACCCTTCCAGGTATGGCAACAGCTGTTATCTCATGAGGAGCTGAAACATCTTCCAGGTCATTTTTGCTGGGTACTATGTCCTCGTAATTTGATATTATATCAACAGATTCACTTGCTGTATACTGCTCCTCTGGTAAATCTTCAGGAGTAGATTTGATTGGAACAGTTAGCTCATCAATTTCAGTCACTTCTTCAACAACAGTTTTTGTTGGCTGCAGCGTAACCTCGTCGATCTCATCTGGTTTGATAGTCTCAGATGGAAGTTCTTCCAAAACAAGCGTAGTTTCTGATGGTTCATCGGTTTGTTCAGAAGAAACCATACCAGTTGGTGATATCACAAGAGTGACCTCACCCATCTTCTTGGGCTCGTCACCTACTTGGAAAGAGATTTCTTCTGAGACAAATGTATCTGTTTCCACTAATTCTTCGGTAATAAATGTTTGATCATCTTCCAATTGTTTCTCTTCTTCATCTTCCACACTGACTACTATAGGCATTTCCATGACTGTTTGTTCATCAGGTGACTGAGGGACATTTTCAGGCTCAAAATAGATTTCTTCTTCAGGCTGTGTTGCTGACATAGACGGTTTTTCTACAAGATCAGTAGATGGTGTTGTCACTGGGGCGACACATACTTCTTCAGGCTTTTCAGATACAATAACTGCTGGTTCTTCCTCAACAGTAACAGAAACTTCTTCAGTGGTTTGATCGTCATCATCAGTTATTTCAGTGGTTACTTCGGTTGTGTGAACCAGTTCTCTGCTTGGCTCTGATGGAACTACACCTGCTGGTGAGATCATTAATACAACCTCTTCCAGTTTATGTGGCTCATCACCAATTTGCATAGTCAGTTCTTCTCTGACTATCATATCTGTTTCATCAATTACTTCAGTGACATCAAATGTTTTTACTTCTTCTTGATCTTCTTCTCTTGCGTCTATATCAACAGTAACCCTTCCAGGTATGGCAACAGATGTTATCTCATGAGGAGCTGAAACATCTTCCAGATCATTTTTGCTGGGTACTATCTCCTCGTAACTTGATATTATATCAACAGATTCACTTGCTGTATACTGCTCCTCTGGTGAATCTTCAGGAGTAGATTCGATTGGAACAGTTTGCTTATCAATTTCAGTCACTTCTTCAACAACAGTTTTTGTTGGCTGCAGCGTAACCTCGTCGTTCTCATCTGGTTTGATAGTCTCAGACGGAAGTTCTTCCAAAACAAGTGTAGTTTCTGATGGTTCATCGGTTTGTTCAGAAGAAACAATTCCAGTTGGTGATATCACAAGGGTGACCTCACCCATCTTCTTGGGCTCGTCACCTACTTGGAAAGAGATTTCTTCTGAGACAAATGTATCTGTTTCCACTAATTCTTCGGTAATAACTGTTTGATCATCTTCCAATTGTTTCTCTTCTTCATCTTCCACACTCACTACTATGGGTGTTTCCATGACTGTTTGTTCATCAGGTGACTGAGGGACATTTTCAGGCTCAAAATAGATTTCTTCTTCAGGCTGTGTTGCTGACATAGACGGTTTTTCTACAAGATCAGTAGATGGTGTTGTCACTGGGGCGACACATACTTCTTCAGGCTTTTCAGATACAATAACTGCTGGTTCTTCCTCAACAGTAACAGAAACTTCTTCAGTGGTTTGATCGTCATCATCAGTTATTTCAGTGGTTACTTCGGTTGTGTGAACCAGTTCTCTGCTTGGCTCTGATGGAACTACACCTGCTGGTGAGATCATTAATACAACCTCTTCCAGTTTATGTGGCTCATCACCAATTTGCATAGTCAGTTCTTCTCTGACTATCATATCTGTTTCATCAATTACTTCAGTGACATCAAATGTTTTTACTTCTTCTTGATCTTCTTCTCTTGCGTCTATATCAACAGTAACCCTTCCAGGTATGGCAACAGATGTTATCTCATGAGGAGCTGAAACATCTTCCAGATCATTTTTGCTGGGTACTATCTCCTCGTAACTTGATATTATATCAACAGATTCACTTGCTGTATACTGCTCCTCTGGTGAATCTTCAGGAGTAGATTCGATTGGAACAGTTTGCTTATCAATTTCAGTCACTTCTTCAACAACAGTTTTTGTTGGCTGCAGCGTAACCTCGTCGTTCTCATCTGGTTTGATAGTCTCAGACGGAAGTTCTTCCAAAACAAGTGTAGTTTCTGATGGTTCATCGGTTTGTTCAGAAGAAACAATTCCAGTTGGTGATATCACAAGGGTGACCTCACCCATCTTCTTGGGCTCGTCACCTACTTGGAAAGAGATTTCTTCTGAGACAAATGTATCTGTTTCCACTAATTCTTCGGTAATAACTGTTTGATCATCTTCCAATTGTTTCTCTTCTTCATCTTCCACACTCACTACTATGGGTGTTTCCATGACTGTTTGTTCATCGGATGACATAGGGACACTTTCAGGCTCAAAATAGTTTTCTTCTTCAGGCTGAGTTGATGACATAGAAGGTTTTTCTACAAGATCAGTAGATGGTGTTGTCACTGGGGCAACACATACTTCTTCAGGCTTTTCAGATACAATAACTGCTGGTTCTTCCTCAACAGTAACAGAAACTTCCTCAGTGGTCTGATTGTCATCATCAGTTATTTCAGTGGTTACTTCGGTTGTGTGAACTAGTTCTCTGCTTGGCTCTGATGGAACTACACCTGCTGGTGAGATCATTAATACAACTTCTTTCAGTTTCTGTGGCTCATCACCAATTTGCATAATCAGTTCTTCTCTGACTATCATATCTGTTTCATCAATTACTTCAGTGACATCAAATGTTTTTACTTCTTCTTGATCTTCTTCTCTTGTGTCTATATCAACAGTAACCCTTCCAGGTATAGCAACAGATGTTATCTCATGAGGAGCTGAAACATCTTCCAGGTCATTTTGGCTGGGTACTATCTCCTCGTAACTTGATATTATATCAACAGATTCACTTGCTGTATACTGCTCCTCTGGTAAATCTTCAGGAGTAGATTCGATTGGAACAGTTTGCTCATCAATTTGATTCACTTCTTCAACAACTGTTTTTGTTGGCTGCAGCGTAACCTCGTCGATCTCATCTGGTTTGATAGTCTCAGATGGGAGTTCTTCCAAAACAAGTGTAGTTTCAGATGGTTTATCGGTTTGTTCTGAAGAAACAATTCCAGTTGGTGATATCACAAGGGTGACCTCACCCATCTTCTTGGGCTCGTCACCTACTTGGAAAGATATTTCTTCTGAGACAAATGTATCTGTTTCCACTAATTCTTCGGTAATAACTGTTTGATCATCTTCCAATTGTTTCTCTTCTTCATCTTCCACACTGACTACTATAGGCATTTCCATGACTGTTTGTTCATCAGGTGACTGAGGGACATTTTCAGGCTCAAAATAGATTTCTTCTTCAGGCTGTGTTGCTGACATAGACGGTTTTTCTACAAGATCAGTAGATGGTGTTGTCACTGGGGCGACACATACTTCTTCAGGCTTTTCAGATACAATAACTGCTGGTTCTTCCTCAACAGTAACAGAAACCTCCTCAGTGGTCTGATTGTCATCATCAGTTATTTCAGTGGTTACTTCGGTTGTGTGAACTAGTTCTCTGCTTGGCTCTGATGGAACTACACCTGCTGGTGAGATCATTAATACAACTTCTTTCAGTTTCTGTGGCTCATCACCAATTTGCATAATCAGTTCTTCTCTGACTATCATATCTGTTTCATCAATTACTTCAGTGACATCAAATGTTTTTACTTCTTCTTGATCTTCTTCTCTTGTGTCTATATCAACAGTAACCCTTCCAGGTATGGCAACAGATGTTATCTCATGAGGAGCTGAAACATCTTCCAGGTCATTTTTGCTGGGTACTATCTCCTCGTAACTTGATATTATATCAACAGATTCACTTGCTGTATACTGCTCCTCTGGTGAATCTTCAGGAGTAGATTCGATTGGAACAGTTTGCTCATCAATTTGATTCACTTCTTCAACAACTGTTTTTGTTGGCTGCAGCGTAACCTCATCGATCTCATCTGGATTGATAGTCTCAGATGGAAGTTCTTCCAAAACAAGTGTAGTTTCTGATGGTTCATCGGTTTGTTCAGAAGAAACCATACCAGTTGGTGATATCACAAGAGTGACCTCACCCATCTTCTTGGGCTCGTCACCTACTTGGAAAGATATTTCTTCTGAGACAAATGTTTCTGTTTCCACTAATTCTTCGGTAATAACTGTTTGATCATCTTCCAATTGTTTCTCTTCTTTATCTTCCACACTGACTACTATAGGCATTTCCATGACTGTTTGTTCATCAGGTGACCGAGGGACATTTTCAGGCTCAAAATAGATTTCTTCTTCAGGTTGTGTTGCTGACATAGAAGGTTTTTCTACAAGATCAGTAGATGGTGTTGTCACTGGGGCAACACATACTTCTTCAGGCTTTTCAGATACAATAACTGCTGGTTCTTCCTCAACAGTAACATAAACTTCTTCAGTGGTTTGACTGTCATCAACAGTTATTTCAGTGGTTACTTCGGTTGTGTGAACTAGTTCTCTGCTTGGCTCTGATGGAACTACACCAGCTGGAGAGATCATTAGTACAACCTCTTCCAGTTTCTGTGGCGCATCACCAATTTGCATAGTCAGTACTTCTCTGACTATCATATCTGTTTCATCAATTACTTCAGTGACATCAAATGTTTTTACTTCTTCTTGATCTTCTTCTCTTGTGTCTATATCAACAGTAACCCTTCCAGGTATGGCAACAGCTGTTATCTCATGAGGAGCTGAAACATCTTCCAGGTCATTTTTGCTGGGTACTATCTCCTCGTAACTTGATATTATATCAACAGATTCACTTGCTGTATACTGCTTCTCTGGTAAATCTTCAGGAGTAGATTCGATTGGAACAGTTAGCTCATCAATTTCAGTCACTTCTTCAACAACAGTTTTTGTTGGCTGCAGCGTAACCTCGTCGATCTCATCTGGTTTGATAGTCTCAGATGGAAGTTCATCCAAAACAAGTGTAGTTTCTGATGGTTCATCGGTTTGTTCAGAAGAAACCATACCAGTTGGTGATATCACAAGAGTGACCTCACCCATCTTCTTGGGCTCGTCACCTACTTGGAAAGAGATTTCTTCTGAGACAAATGTATCTGTTTCCACTAATTCTTCGGTAATAACTGTTTGATCATCTTCCAATTGTTTCTCTTCTTCATCTTCCACACTGACTACTATAGGCATTTCCATGACTGTTTGTTCATCAGGTGACCGAGGCACATTTTCAGGCTCAAAATAGATTTCTTCTTCAGGTTGTGTGGCTGACATAGAAGGTTTTTCTACAAGATCAGTAGATGGTGTTGTCACTGGGGCAACACATACTTCTTCAGGCTTTTCAGATACAATAACTGCTGGTTCTTCCTCAACAGTAACAGAAACTTCTTCAGTGGTTTGACTGTCATCAACAGTTATTTCAGTGGTTACTTCGGTTGTGTGAGCTAGTTCTCTGCTTGGCTCTGATGGAACTACACCAGCTGGAGAGATCATTAGTACAACCTCTTCCAGTTTCTGTGGCTCATCACCAATTTGCATAGTCAGTTCTTCTCTGACTATCATATCTGTTTCATCAATTACTTCAGTGACATCAAATGTTTTTACTTCTTCTTGATCTTCTTCTCTTGTGTCTATATCAACAGTAACCCTTCCAGGTATGGCAACAGATGTTATCTCATGAGGAGCTGAAACATCTTTCAGGTCATTTTTGCTAGGTACTATCTCCTCATAACTTGATATTATATCAACAGATTCACTTGCTGTATACTGCTCCTCTGGTAAATCTTCAGAAGTAGATTCGATTGGAACAGTTTGCTCATCAATTTCAGTCACTTCTTCAACAACAGTTTTTGTTGGCTGCTGCGTAACCTCGTCGATCTCATCTGGTTTGATAGTCTCAGATGGAAGTTCTTCCAAAACAAGTGTAGTTTCTGATGGTTCATTGGTTTGTTCAGAAGAAACAATTCCAGTTGGTGATATCACAAGGGTGACCTCACCCATCTTCTTGGGCTCGTCACCTACTTGGAAAGAGATTTCTTCTGAGAGAAATGTATCTGTTTCCACTAATTCTTCGGTAATAACTGTTTGATCATCTTCCAATTGTTTCTCTTCTTCATCATCCACACTGACTACTATAGGCATTTCCATGACTGTTTGTTTATCAGGTGACATAGGGACATTTTCAGGCTCAAAATATATTTCTTCTTCAGGCTGTGTTGTTGACATAGACGGTTTTTCTACAAGATCAGTAGATGGCGTTGTCACTGGGGCAACACATACTTCTTCAGGCTTTTCAGATACAATAACTGCTGGTTCTTCCTCAACACTAACAGAAACTTCTTCAGTGGTTTGACTGTCATCAACAGTTATTTCAGTGGTTACTTCGGTTGTGTGACCTGGTTCTCTGCTTGGCTCTGATGGAACTACACCTGCTGGTGAGATCATTAATACAACCTCTTTCAGTTTCTGTGGCTCATCACCAATTTGCATAGTCAGTTGTTCTCTGACTATCATATCTGTTTCATCAATTACTTCAGTGACATCAAATGTTTTTACTTCTTCTTGATCTTCTTCTCTTGTGTCTATATCAACAGTAACCCTTCCAGGTATGGCAACAGATGTTATCTCATGAGTAGCTGAAACATCTTTCAGGTCATTTTTGCTAGGTACTATCTCCTCATAACTTGATATTATATCAACAGATTCACTTGCTGTATACTGCTCCTCTGGTAAATCTTCAGATGTAGATTCGATTGGAACAGTTTGCTCATCAATTTCAGTCACTTCTTCAACAACAGTTTTTGTTGGCTGCTGCGTAACCTCGTCGATCTCATCTGGTTTGATAGTCTCAGATGGAAGTTCTTCCAAAACAAGTGTAGTTTCTGATGGTTCATTGGTTTGTTCAGAAGAAACAATTCCAGTTGGTGATATCACAAGGGTGACCTCACCCATCTTCTTGGGCTCGTCACCTACTTGGAAAGAGATTTCTTCTGAGAGAAATGTATCTGTTTCCACTAATTCTTCGGTAATAACTGTTTGATCATCTTCCAATTGTTTCTCTTCTTCATCATCCACACTGACTACTATAGGCATTTCCATGACTGTTTGTTTATCAGGTGACATAGGGACATTTTCAGGCTCAAAATATATTTCTTCTTCAGGCTGTGTTGTTGACATAGACGGTTTTTCTACAAGATCAGTAGATGGCGTTGTCACTGGGGCAACACATACTTCTTCAGGCTTTTCAGATACAATAGCTGCTGGTTCTTCCTCAACACTAACAGAAACTTCTTCAGTGGTTTGACTGTCATCAACAGTTATTTCAGTGGTTACTTCGGTTGTGTGACCTGGTTCTCTGCTTGGCTCTGATGGAACTACACCTGCTGGTGAGATCATTAATACAACCTCTTTCAGTTTCTGTGGCTCATCACCAATTTGCATAGTCAGTTGTTCTCTGACTATCATATCTGTTTCATCAATTACTTCAGTGACATCAAATGTTTTTACTTCTTCTTGATCTTCTTCTCTTGTGTCTATATCAACAGTAACCCTTCCAGGTATGGCAACAGATGTTATCTCATGAGGAGCTGAAACATCTTTCAGGTCATTTTTGCTAGGTACTATCTCCTCATAACTTGATATTATATCAACAGATTCACTTGCTGTATACTGCTCCTCTGGTAAATCTTCAGATGTAGATTCGATTGGAACAGTTTGCTCATCAATTTCAGTCACTTCTTCAACAACAGTTTTTGTTGGCTGCTGCGTAACCTCGTCGATCTCATCTGGTTTGATAGTCTCAGATGGAAGTTCTTCCAAAACAAGTGTAGTTTCTGATGGTTCATTGGTTTGTTCAGAAGAAACAATTCCAGTTGGTGATATCACAAGGGTGACCTCACCCATCTTCTTGGGCTCGTCACCTACTTGGAAAGAGATTTCTTCTGAGAGAAATGTATCTGTTTCCACTAATTCTTCGGTAATAACTGTTTGATCATCTTCCAATTGTTTCTCTTCTTCATCATCCACACTGACTACTATAGGCATTTCCATGACTGTTTGTTTATCAGGTGACCTAGGGACATTTTCAGGCTCAAAATATATTTCTTCTTCAGGCTGTGTTGTTGACATAGACGGTTTTTCTACAAGATCAGTAGATGGCGTTGTCACTGGGGCAACACATACTTCTTCAGGCTTTTCAGATACAATAGCTGCTGGTTCTTCCTCAACACTAACAGAAACTTCTTCAGTGGTTTGACTGTCATCAACAGTTATTTCAGTGGTTACTTCGGTTGTGTGAACTGGTTCTCTGCTTGGCTCTGATGGAACTACACCTGCTGGAGAGATCATTAATACAACCTCTTTCAGTTTCTGTGGCTCATCACCAATTTGCATAGTCAGTTGTTCTCTGACTATCATATCTGTTTCATCAATTACTTCAGTGACATCAAATGTTTTTACTTCTTCTTGATCTTCTTCTCTTGTGTCTATATCAACAGTAACCCTTCCAGGTATGACAACAGTTGTTATCTCGTGAGGAGCTGAAACATCTTCCAGGTCATTCTTGCTGGGTCCTATTTCATCGTAACTTGATATGATATCAACAGATTCACTTGTATACTGCTCCTCTGGTAAATCTTCAGGAGTAGATTCAATTGTAACAGTTTGCTGAGTAAATTGAGTCACTTCTTCAATAACAGTATTCTTTGTTGGCTGCAGCACAACCTCGTCGATCTCATCTGGTTTGGTAGTTTGAAATGGAAATTCTTCCAAAACCAGTGTAGTTTCTGATGGTTCATCGGTTTGTTCATCAGAAACAATTCCAGTTGGTGATATCACAAGGGTGACCTCACCCATTTTGTTGGGCTCGTCACCTACTTGGAAAGAGATTTCTTCTCGAACAAATGTATCTGTTTCCACTAATTTTTCGGTAATAACTGTTTGATCATCTTCCAAATGTTTCTCTCCTTCATCTTCCACACTAACTACTTTGGGCATTTCCAGCTGAACAGATTTGGGAATGTGCGGTTCATGAACAATAGCCTCAAAGCGGTATCTTTCAACAACTGATGGTTCATATTCTGGTCTAACTTCACCGGGGAACATATATACTTCTTTCAAATTAGAAGTATATTCCTCGACCACTAGTTCTGGATTACCATCTTCCTCAACTCGTTGTACTTGAGTCGCTGGTCTCTGCGTAGCTTCTGCCAAGTCGACATTAGTCAGCATTTCTTCAGGCTTTAGTTCCTCCTCTTCATATGTCATAACTTCAGGGTTAGTTTCTTCTGGTTCCAAGATTTCTTCTTGTTGTGCGACAAGAGAAGTTTTGCCAGGCTGTGTCTTAGCCACTTCCATTGAAACAACCACTTTACTTTCCTCTCTGGTTTCTTCACTGATCTGGTCTTCTAGAATTTCAGTGCTTGTCGGGACAGTAATTTCTTCCAAAGGTTGAACGCGTGATGGTTTTCCAGGTGCCTTAGCAGCTTTGTCAAGTTGTATGACAATTTCCCCTTGTGGAACATTTTCTGTAAATTCAGCTTCTCCTTCTTTTGTCAGCTCAATGGTTGTATGAGCCTCTTGTGTACCCACACGAGCTAGAGCGTGTTGATGAATGCTTGCTTCAGCCAGGTTTCCAGAGACATCTTTTGTCTTAGGAGCTAGTTCTGGTGCTTCAAAAAATATATCTTCACCTTCTTCTACATCAGCACCCTCAGTTATCATATCAACACGAGTGACATCAGTTTTTGCAACTAAGGGCTCGTCGAGATCTACTTTGATTTCTTCCTCATCTACGAGGTCATGTTCAAATTCAGATATATTTTCTTCGAGAGAACTTTCAGATTGTACTTCTTCCGTATGTTCTACCCGAGTCTCCTGTGGTACTTCTTTTGTAGACTCTGCCATATCATAGAAAATATCTTCCTGTTGAGTTATTACAGGAGATGGTTGTCTTTCGGCATCACTTAAGCCCTCTTCTGACATTTGTTCTTCCTGTATAGCAACTTGTGTGGTGGTTTTTGGTTGTACAATAATCTGACTGAGATCAATTTCAATTTTCTCTTCATTAGTTGTATCTGTTGTTATGTCTCCAATAGTCCCTTCAGCAAGCTCTTCGGCAATTTTTTCGAACTCAAGCTGGACATGGCTCTCACTGACACCAACGATATCCAATCTAGTCAAATCCACAATAGTATCTTCCTCCTTTGAAACATCTGATTGCAATGTACTCACAGTTTCAGTATCTTCAAATGACAACTCCTCTATTTGAGGGATCACCCTTTTTACAGGTTCTTGATGCCTTTTAGGTTGTGAGAGATCTATTCGCTGTATGTCAGGCTCTGTAGTTATTTCAGAAACAATCTCAGGTACAATTTCTGTGCTTTCTTCTGGTTGCTTCTCCTCAACTTGCTCAACATGTGTTGAAGCATTTTCATTTAATTTGTCATGTGACTCGAGTTGAATACCAATTTCCTTCTCTTGTATAACTTCTTGTGGTGCAGCCCCAAGGTCCTCAGTTTCTTCCTCCTTTGACTTTTCTTCTACGACACCAACTAACATTTCTGTTTGTTTATCCACCTCATGTTGAGCATACACAACATCTGTTTCGCCCTCTGTTGTGTTCTCGGTTTCTGTTGACACTATTTCTGCAATTATTTCTTCTGACGTAGTTTCTTCTACTGTCTCCACTTGACTCTCTGCCTTTGATTTCACATCAGGTTGGGCAAGAGAAACTCTGATTTCCTCATGATGAGGCATCTCTGATGGCGACTCGGCCAATTCTTCTATATTTTCTTCTTGTTGTTGCTCCTCAGATTGATCTATTAGGTTGGTAGGCTTTATTTTCATAGTTGAATGTTCCATTTCTACCAGAGTTTCCTGTTCATTTGTCTGCTCTACTTCAGTGAGAGTAATCTCCTCAATGACGTCTGCTGCTAAATCATCTTCCACGGGTTGAACCATAGTTTGTTCTTTTGGTTGAACAGCTGGTTGCGCGAGCATGAGAGTTACTTCTTCTTCTTGGGTTGTCTCTTCAGTTTCAAGGACAATATTTTCAATGTTTTCTGCACCAGTTGTTTCTCCTATGCTTGAAACTAGGCTTTGTGGTTTTTCAGCAACATCATGCTGGGCAATTCCTTGTACAATATCTTGCTCTTCGCAAGCCTCTAATACAGCAGAAGATATTTCCAGTGTAGTTTCTGACATAGGTGATTCTTCAACAGTCCCCACCATAGATTCTTGTGGTTTTACTGACTGAGTATGTGAGAGAACGACAGTGATTTCCTCTTGCTCTGTAGTTTCTTCTTCTGCAGGCTCTACCTTTTCCGCGGCTTCTGGGATCTGCTCTTCTACTATAGGCATTTCCATGATTGTTTGTTCATCAGGTGACCTAGGGACATTTTCAGGCTCAAAATAGATTTCTTTTTCAGGCTGTGTTGCTGACATAGACGGTTTTTCTACAAGATCAGTAGATGGTGTTGTCACTGGGGCAACAGAAACTTCTTCAGGCTTTTCAGATACAATAACTTCTGGTTCTTCTTCAACAGTAACTGAAACTTCTTCAGTAGTTTGACTGTCATCTACAGTTATCTCAGTGGTTACTTCGGTTGTGTGAACGAGTTCTCTGCTTGGCTCTGATGGAACTACACCAGCTGGTGAGATCATTAATACAACCTCTTTCAGTTTCTGTGGCTCATCACCAATTTGCATAGTCAGTTCTTCTCTGACTATCATATCTGTTTCATTACTTTCTTCAGTGACTTCAAATGTTTTTGTTTCTTCTTGTTCTGCTTCCCTTGTGTCAATATCAACAGCAATTATTCCAGGTATGGTAACAGATGTTACCTCATGAGGGGCTGAAACATGTTCCAGGTCATTTTTGCTGAGTACTATTTTTTCGTAGCTTGATATTATATCAACAGATTCAACTTTTGTATACTGTTCCTCTGGTAAATCTTTAGGAGTGGTTTCAATTGGAACAGTTTGCTCATCAATTTGAGTCACTTCTTCAACAACAGTTTTTGTTGGCTGCAGAGTAACCTTATCGATCTCATCTGGTTTGATATTCTTAGATGGAAGTTCTTCCAAAACAAGTGTAGTTTCTGATGGTTCATCGGTTTGTTCAGAAGAAACAATTCCAGTTGGTGATATCACAAGGGTGACCTCACCCATTTTCTTGGGCTCGTCACCCACTTGGAATGAGATTTCTTCTCTCACAAAAGTATCTGTTTCCACTGATTCCTTGGTAATAACCGTTTGATCATTTTCCAAATGTTTCTCTTCTTCATTTTCCATACTGATTTCTATGGGCATTTCCATGACTGTTTTTTCATCGGGTGACCTAGGGACACTTTCAGGCTCAAAATAGCTTTCTTCTTCAGGCTGTGTTGCTGATATGGAAAGCTTTTCTACAAGATCAGTAGATGGTGTTGTCACTGGGGCAACACATACTTCTTCAGGCTTTTCAGATACAATAACTGCTGGCTCTTCTTCAACAGTGACAGAAACTTCTTCAGTGGTTTGACTGTCATCAACAGTTATCTCAGTGGTTACTTCGGTTGTGTGAACCAGTTCTCTGCTTGGCTCTGATGGAACTACGCCAGCTGGTGAGATCATTAATACAATCTCTTTCAGTTTCTGTGGCTCATCACCAATTTGCATAGTCAGTTCTTCTCTGACTATTATATCTGTTTCATCACTTTCTTCAGTGACTTCAAATGTTTCTGTTTCTTCTTGATCTTCTTCTCTTGTGTTTATATCAACAATAATTATTCCAGGTATGGCAACAGATGTGATCTCATGAGGAGCTGAAATATCTTCCAGGTCATTTTTTCTGGGTACTATTTCCTCGTAACTTGATATTATATCAACAGATTCACTTGTTGTATACTGTTCGTCTGATAAATCTTCAGGAGTGGATTCGATTGGAACAGTTTGCTCATCAATTTGAGTCACTTCTTCAACAACAGTCTTTGTTGGCTGCAGAGTAACCTCGTCGATACCATCTGGTTTGATAGACTCAGATGGAAGTTCTTCCAAAACAAGTGTAGATGGTTCGTCGGTTTGTTCAGAAGGTATAGTAGCAGAATTGAGAGGTGTAATTATGTCGGCCCTCACAAATATGTCATGCATATCAGTTATTTCACATTTGTCAAACAATGTTTGAGAAAGCACTTTAACTGATGATGGAATCTGAACAAGAGTTTCAACGTGTGCCTGATAGGTTTTCTGAGAGGTAACCTTTGTGGTCTCTTCTTTTTTATCCACAAACTCCTTGGTTGTATTTTCCTTCACACTTTCAGCAAGTATTCCTGTGGTAGAGGTATCTTCTTTGACTTCTGTTAAGTGTGTTCTGCTAGTTACGGAAATGTTAAACCCTATTTGTGTCACGTCATCGGTTAAATCAGTTTCAACATCTTTGGCCTGAAACTGCTCCTCTGTAATGTGTTCCTGAGGTATATCGAATATCAAATCTAAATCTTGTGTCGAGATGTTTGTCTCCTTATGTAATTCAGATACATCACTGGTAGTCATAATTGATTCTACATTGCTGGGAGTAACATTGGTTAAAACAGTGTCATCAACAATTGTGGTTGTTTCATCAGGGACATGTATATCGGTTTGTGTTAAATTTAAATCAATTTTAGTTGTTTCAGAGGCTGTATAATCAGTAATATCAGCACATGTTTGTATGTCACTATCAGTACTAATAATAACAATTTCTTCATATGGTAAATTAATGTGTTGTGTTTGAATGTCTCGACTGATACGTGTTTCCTCACTTTCCCCTGTTTCAGTGTCAGTGGAGTCTAATTTGACCTGATCATTAAAATCATCTGACATAATACAAGTGTCTTCAGTATCTAAGACTGTTTCAATATAGGCATGTTTTTCAACAATTGCATTGCCTATTGGCTGTGGAGAATCTAATTTTGATTTGTTTAATTCTAATTTAGTTTTACTCATTTCTTCACTATCGGGGGTGGATTTTTCTGTGATCTCTGGTTCGACGGAACAGATGTCGTGAAAAATGGTAGAAACATCACCGGCCTCAATCTCTCGAGGAGTAATAGGTAATGCTGAGTTGGAAAAAGACAACATAAATGTAAATTGAGATGTTACACCAGGGATTGACATCAGATATTGAAATATACAAAAGAAATACGTACAAGAAGATATGAAGAAAAACATGGGAAATACAACAAAGAGACAACATATCAATCAGCAATGAAATGTGAGAACTTCGCAGAATTAATGTTTTCAAAGTAATTATTGCAAAACATTCAATTCCAAATACCCTTCTAATAAGAGAGAAGTAAATATTGCATTACATTTCTACTATAAAATGTATTTAAAATACATCAAGTATTTTTTTACTACTTCCAAATTAATATTTTTTGTTTTGTGAAACGGAACAGTAATTACAATATATTTTTTCCTCAACAAACGATAAATTAGACCTTCAAAGTTAATTGCACAAATTACGGTTAGGATAACATATTCGAAACAGACATAGCCACAGGTAAGAAGGTTTCAGCCTCTACTGACAGACAATCACAATGAAATCATCAGAACAACGCTTGTCACACAAACGATTGACAGTATAAATATAGAGAGATCATTTTTGTCTGAAATATAAAGAGACAATATTAATCATAAGGTTAAAAACTAAAATGAAAAATTAAAATTTGTAGTCAAATACAATCTTACCTGGCTTTTTGAATAGCTGAGGAATTGGCAGTATTTTCCGTTTAGACGTAGAATATCACCATGCAAAAAACACGACGCACACATAAAAGCCACGTACACACATGCGATTTTTTTTTTTTAATGATTAGGCAGCTAAATATAAATGGCTTTTAAATTCAAATATTAGGCGTTTAATTAGTGTCATAGCACTGTGCATATATTTAATTTAGGCACTACTGGCCAATAACTAATGGTCAATGTCTAATGGTCAATAACTAAGGGTAGATAGCAAGTCAGTAAATAGTGGTCAATAGTAGGTTAATAACAAGACCTACTAGCAGCATACTGTCATATACATGCATTGATAATAATAATTACATGCATTAAAGAAAATAGATAAATTAAATGTGTCACGAGGTGATTAAAATAAATGTAAAGTAACGAGCGATTCAGACAAAAATTTTGGTTGCATCAAATCCAGAGTGAATAGAAACAAGCAAACGCTATTATCATTTTTATATTTATAACGTTACTGCGTCCGAAATTTTTCAATTTCTTTATACTATATTTCATTTACCTGACAAACTTATTAAACAAATTCCGCAGAAAAGTTATATAAGAAAAAAATAATTGTGTACAGAGTAGTGGAGATCAGTAACTTGCAGAAAATGATATCTTTCACTGTTAATATTTGTTTTTGTTTCAATGTGTGTTCATATACGAACATGTATATGTATTAGCTTATGCAATTATTTCCTGTTGCTGAGTATTATGTTCTGCTCGCCATTATATTATACTTTGTGAACAAAGCACATTACTTTGTGTCCTTCGACCTAACAGTTCTTCGTTGCTGAAACACGTTTCGCAGTTTACTAAAATTCTTCATACGATATGTACATCCACCAAATATTGCAAAAAACATGCCGGTGTGCTTCCACGAATATACAAAACTGTGCAAAATAATCCAATCCAAACACACCACTAAAGAGTGTTGACAACAAACCTCTAGGTTTAGTTCGTAGATTTAGCCAAGCCGAGCATCTGGCCACACCATAAGCATTAGCAACACAGCACACATATTCCCCCTGGTATTGCGGACATGCTGCTGCAATGCGAAGCTCAATATTACCATCTGGGGAGAATATAGAAAGGAAAATATCACTGCCATTCCCGATAACCGCTCCATTAAAAAGCCAGGTCACAGATGAAGAGCGTGGGCAATCAACCCTAGAACGAAAGCACACTGGGTCTCCATCCGACACACGCACACTCTTGGGTTTGAGAAGAAATCGTGGAGCATGGGGATCTCTAGGCGACCTTGGGAGTACAAACTCCTCGGGGAGAGAAGACTCGCCCAAACACGACCACACAATGGCAAAGCTCTCAGTATGTACGGGTTCCTCACCTGACTCTTCCGTTTTTGTCACCTGGATGGCCACTTTACTTCTCTCCACGATTTTCTGTGTTACCACCTCCACGCGCTGCTCTGTGGTCTCAGTTTCTTCTGTTCTCTCTTGTGTCTCTTCCTCAGTGGTTACCTCCTCTGCGACATCATAAACAAACAAATTAATAAACAGAAGTAATCACATTTCATAAAATGAATAAAAGTCCAGGTGGTATCTTTAAAAAACGATCACCATGGATGTACTTAATATATTTCAAATTAGTAATCCATAGATTTAAATGTAGCACAAATCGAGCTTTTAGAGCATGCCGAACCTGCTCTCAAAGATTTTTTTTTCAGTTTTCTCACTTTAACACATAAATTACAGTTGAAGGATATTTATTTAATTCGAAATCGATATAATTAGCAATTTTACATTTCTCCGATACTGATGGAGGACATTGTCGGAGGCCTATATACTTAGTACCGGAATATATGATCACTAAATAAACTATTCAAGCTGTTCCGGTGTAACAAAGTATCATTATAATATTGAAAGTATTATTTGAACAGCAATTACAAATAGAACCTAATTGATTTGACTAATTTTAGCAATCCAACATACATCTGTTGAGATGTCTTTCTTCCACAAAGACAATGACTGAATGACTGAATGACTGAATGACTGAATGACTGAATGAATGAATGAATGAATGAATGAATGAATGAATGAATGAATGAATGAATGAATGAATGAATGAAAGAACGAACGAGCGAGCGAGCGAACGAACTAACGAACGAATTAATGAATGAATGAATGAATGAATGAATGAATGAATAAATGAATGAATGAATGAATGAATGAATAAATGAATGAATACCAATAATGAACTAACAAACGTAGGCCTAGTAGTAGCGAATAGCACTATTTCGACTAAAATGGGAATTATTCACTTTTTTAATAAGATAAAATCCATCCGAAGTCTAAATAAACGAACCATCAAATACGTTTCTGCCATCAAAGTAGATGATGGTTTCAAAATACACGACCAGATACAAACACGCTACGTGGTTGTTCAAATTGGAGGAAACTGTTGAAAAACTAGTAAAATGTTCGCATATCCCCAACCTCACTTCTTGCGATGGAGGAAAGGAATAAATTTGGAAACTTAGAATATTCTTCTTGTGACATGCAAAAATATTTATGTGATCAGTAAGAGTGTCTATAAATTTGATTCACCACTAAAGACCGTTCTATAAGTTGAATTCTATGGCTTTCAGCTTACAAAAGTGTATTTTGTGGTGAAAGAGTTAGAGCATGGTTTCCAATGTCTTAAAAAAATCTTTATGTCCTCACTTCATGCGATGGAGAACAAAATCGTCAACGATGAAAATATAAAAATAATCATTTCACGATTTTGACTAAGTTTTACCATTTCAGAATTAATAAACTGAGTCAGTGGGGCAAAGGTTAAGAGCGCTTTAGGTTTGTATTTGTATCTGTCTGTCATCTGTCCATCTCTGTATGTCTGGTTGTCTTGTATCTATCCTACTTTCCTTGTATTTCTAGACTCAATATAACTTCGTTTGTTTGACTTGAGAAATAAACTAGTATTATCACAAGGTATATGAAATTGTAAACTTCATCTCCAAATACAATTCTACAATAGACAGTTTTTCATTGTGCATTCGTTAGGTTGGGTGTCGGAAATTACATAAATTGTTAAGAAAATTGGATGCAAGCGTTCGTAGGTTAATGGGAGATCACACATTTTAGAAAATTCAAACATCCTAGTGTTTGTTTTGCATCTACAATATGTAAGTAATTGTAAGCGAAAGATGTCCTGCCCTACGCAATCGGACTGGTGAAGTACTTATCTCGACAGTTTTTATGAAATGAATCCATAAAGTTCCCTGGTTGTTCCCCCATGGGGACTCTATTACAGTGATGGTCTATATTACAACTCATTACATGGTACGGGGGCATACTCAGTATCTGTGCTGTAAAGCCTTTCAAGCTTGATCATTACCCAAGCAATATTATATCAAATAAGGGAGAACTGTACCCATGTCGTGGAAAGATCCATAACAATAATATCCATTCATCTGAACACCTCATACACAACGGGATGATGAAAATGCCCCCCTGTTAGCAAACAAATTATATTTGTTGTCGCTGTCGGTGTCACAACATGGCGAATCGTGTTCCCCTTACACTTTACTAGTTCATTTATAAAAATATAAAAATGAATCGTTAACCACATATCACGTATAAATTATCTACCAAAAAATAAATTTACTTAAATACAAATGAACTAGGAACAAATTCATCGTCTCTTCTAGCCATTTCTAACATTACATGGCGCTGCTCCATGCCATGCCTTCGTCAGCGCCACTTTACCGTTCTTGAGCACCATTCTTCCAATATTCAGAAGGCGTCATGCCCCTTTTAAGACCACCCAGATACATCGTTGTGACAAATTACATCTGTGTAACACATCTTGATAATGACCAGTCATGGGTGTCGCGCGCTCACACCTATCCTTCTAGGTTCTGTCCATGGGGTGTGGGGTGGGGTATTGGAAATGTTTAACCTTGTGCCCGCGAACATGAAGGTGCCCCCAATGATAGGTGGTGTCGTGCCCGTTCTAAATCCTGGATAAAACACTGAAATTTACACTAAAACTACTTCAAATTTTTGACAGGAATGGTAAAAAGACAAACACACAGGCAAGATTAACGAGGATGCATGACAAAGAAACGTTCACAAATGGAAACCATTTTATTTTGTTTAAAATTATAAAATAAATAAAACACCAACAAAATATAAATAACATAATAACGTAAAAAAGTGTGTTAATAGTAATATATTAAATACATTCTGGACGGATTTACGTTAGTATACACATCACACAATTATAAAATAGTCTGTCACACAATGATTTATAAAGTTGGCAGGTGTACACAAGAAACATTAAGAGTGATTTATCATTTCAAAGTCAAAGAAATCAATAATTAAGTAGAGCTGGCCAGGGATGCAAACATGCAAATTAACGTTACTTGGTGCGACTTCAATCATTTTAAATACCTACTAATGAAAAACTGATCGACTACAATCTTAACAATTTAGACAACTCTTGTGATAACACTCGGAAGTTATTTCGAGTAATTTTGATTTCAGGGCTGAACAAATAAAGAACAGCTAGCCATATTCTGGCAAATCATATTTATTGATTTAAACATTTCTTACATTTTAATTTGAAGTCACACATCCAACCCTTACAAAGTACCCGGTGAGAAATTTTAGCTTACACTGTCGAAATAGAAAATACACTGCCAACTTTTAATCATTATGGAAATAACATACTTACACACTGGTATGTTACAATTCAATGTCAATGCCGAGCAAAGGAAAAAGTGTGTTAAACTCAAAATTATAGCAATATTGAAGCAAGACATATAATAAATCCTTTGCCAGTGAGTTAAGGTTTTTTGCTTGCAGCCTCATTAGTTATTATAAAAAAACTGCGATAAAAAATTACAAATAATAAATTATGCAGATCTGCACTACATTGAGATATCACAATACGTCATTGAAATATACACTGAGCTATTTATGTATATATCCTATTACGCTGCTCTTTCCAAATATTATAACTCTGTTCAATAAACAAAATTACCAGTCTGGAAAATATAAGAACAAGAGCCATACAATATTAGTAGCCATTTATCCGACACATGTCTTGAGAGTAGATCTCCGCAAATGCCCCTATGACTAAACACAGATAGTTTACAGCTAATTCGGGTGTTTGAGCGGTGTGTGACTTCAAATTGAGACCGTCCTGGTTGGTTCACCTGAGACAACACGAATTTTACATACTGGTGTGCAAGCCAAACTACAGTAACTGTTTACTTAATAAGTAAACAGCTACTGCTTTTTGGTTTTGCACAGCAGTATACGAGAAATGCAAATACTAATTGGTTCGATTTAGATGTGTGTGTGTATAAAAAAGTGAAGAGCACGCAATAATACATAAACCTCAGACTAGGAAGTAAGGCGTGAAACGAGACAAAACAATACGGTGATAGAGCGTTGTCAATATCTAAGTAAATAAGCACTCATTGTGAACCATTCCAGGTTACATTATGAACTGTTAACAGATGCTCACTACTACATGTCTGCACTCTTACTTAAGCATAGCTTCATGGGATCAGTGTAAAATGCTCAACAAATCTTTACGATTTCCATACAGTAAAATTGAAGCTATCAAGGTGGGTGTCACTGCACGCACAAACACTTCAAAATAAATAAATAAATAATATCCTAGAACAGTAATGCTCTTTTAAAATTGATTTTGAACCTGTCCCATGATGCTCAGCATATATAAGTGAGAAATAAATATTTTATGGAAATAATGGATGGCAGATGAGGCAAGGACAGCACATGTGTTTGCATTATAACTGCAGCATTTTATGCTCGCACCTGATATCACAGTTATATATAGCTTCGGCATAAACCAATTTAACAAAGCAACATCTCCAATATGAGACAACGGGAAATCCTCAATATTTGTTATCTTCGTTCTTTCGAAAGGTGTTAAGAGGGTCATCAGTGTGTATTGAGGACTTAACCTTAATCTCCCAACAGACATGGGCCAGCGATGAGAGAACGTCCCTTAGTCAAATCGGAATTGCTAATATAACCAGATAATATAAATACCGATATAACAATCATTCCTTTCGGAGGGATGAATTAATGGGTCCTCCCCCCCCCCCACAAAAAAAATCACAGAAATAAACACATGCCTTTATCGAAACATCTAAAAATAACCCGCACTAAAAGTGAACAAAAGATATCAATGTTGATATACATGATTTTGAACCCCACCCATAATTTTAACACACATACTAAATAAACAACTTTTAAAAAGATGAATATCATTTACTTAGATTGTCATGCAATTAACATTGAAAATATTCAATGCCATGAAAAAGGGGAAGACTGGACAGACAATAAAGAATCAGACGATAAAGAATCAGCAAAAGAATAGTATAACTCTTGGCCGAAAACGACCACATAGAATGAGATCTAGAAATGAGTCCACAAAGCAAAGACAAAATGCAGAATCCCAAATTGAGCAGATCTAGAAATTATGGCAACTACATTGCTGGTCTGGAGCAATTTGATGACACCCTGTCCTAACGCAAACACAAGTCTGTCCATCCCACAGCTGCCTTGCACAAAAGTGCGACACGCAAAGCTTAATCTTCAATATCTATTTCTTGGTCAGCTATCGCCGGTACATGGATGGGAGGTTGGCCACACCATTTGAAGAACATGTCTATTTCTATGTCATAGAACTCTTCTAGCATCACTTGCTCAACTGCGCTGATCAGTTCTGCGGAATTGAGACAAAGACAGTTAAATGAAGGCTAGTTTAATGGATTACAAGGTTAACCCCTTAGCTGCCGCGGCCATATAAAATATGGCACACCTTGAAACACTATTATTTATCACTGTTCAAACAAACAGTTTTTACAAAATATTTGTATTAATTCGAGGCTGAGAATTTCCTCAGCATTTGCATCAGCAATTCCAGCTTTGAAAAAATTAACATTCTACAGAACGAAATGGCAGCCAAAGGGCTAACATTATGATGTTGATGTCTACTTCTCGTATAGAAGGGGATACCAAAATATGGCACTCCTAAACAATTATTAATTCAAGAAATATAATCTATGCCGCAGAAAATATGGTACATGTGTGAAAATAGGTGACAATGGCCATTAGTCAACATTAGTTAAAGTTTCATTCAACTTAGATTATAGTGGACGAGTTTGAAGGTGTGAATTTGACGCCTCAAGAGAGAGGTGTGAATGACAAGCTTAGATTAATCTGATTGAGGTGTGAGAGACTAATTTAAAGGGTCAGTCTCGCCTGCTAAGTGGATGAATTCCACTGCTGAACTAAGTGCCCTGATTGTGAATTAAGTAACTTAAACTAATACTAGCATATCAAATATATGCCAAGGTAGCGCTCTCTGGCTGTGCAACGGCGTTAGAAACTGCCACCAGCCAAGGTATCTTAGGACAAATTAAACTACTTTTCATTGGACGATGTGAACTTATAAAATTGCATAACGTGGTTATCTACGTGTAAATATCGGTTTTAGGAAGGGTGGAATGCAAATCGGAAGCTGATATCACTATTGAAATAACTTAGCAATTAAGATATGATTTAATCAGCTAGCTATTTTATTAGAAATCTTTCTTTCAACCGCAACATTTTTTATGCAGACATCCCTGGAAAATAATGGTTTTCATACTAATCTGGACTAATAACTTCAAATCCGAAACTTATATTTAAAAATGTTTCAAATTTTACGTCTACACTGAGGATGAAATATTTCTATCTTTGACGTCTCAATAATCCACCAACGTATTTTCAGTATATTTGCACAGTACGCGCCTTAAAAAAATATGTGCATAGCAGAGAAATAAACAGACTGGCAAAGTATTCAATGGAGGGAAAACTCATTGATGGCATGCTTAACGAGCTATCTAGGACACAAGGCAAACATTATTTAAAATATAATTTAAAAGCAGAAGACAAGTGATGCGTAGATATAAAAATATTTGACATTAGAATGCACAGTAGATAAAAAAGTTGCAAAGATATTCATTTACTGGTTTATCGAAAAATAGAGATGATGTGCATTCATCTTGTATGTTATACATGTACACACGCATGCGTAGTTGGCTGGCAGAGGGGTGAACACAAGCAGAAAATACCCACTTTCTACAAGAAGTTCTGCCCAGGTGGTCGCTACTCCGGCATCGTTCTTTGCTTCACACATGTACTCAGCCTCATCGGCAAGAGTGACCTTGTCAATAGTCAATGTACACTTGCCATCTTGGTATTCCAAGTGGATATGTTCTGTGCTGATCAGCTTCTGCCCATCCTGTATTGTAAAATATTTTATTTGATACTGGCAATAATCCAAATACATCATTAATGACATACACAAATTATTTATAATAAAGGATCAGTTCAATTTTGCAAAAGAAACATTAAAACTCGTCCCAGAGCAAAATCACCTCAATATACACCCGATGTCATTCCGTTACTACACCCAAAGTCACATTAAAAGTGATCAACCAGGAGCGTGTGTTTTTTCGCGGATTTCTCAGTCAATTCTAATGTTAGACGATTTGACATGTAGTAAATTGAAATTACGACGTCCCTCTATAAACCCATTAAACTAATTCTAGAATTTTATTAAATGTCGAATGGTCTAACTTTTGAAATATTCAATATAATTTTGTGAATTTTTCACCGCTGTTCAGATTTGAATCGAAAATGGCCTTTGCAAATTTCATGGTAATCGGATCAGAATTGACGGAAAAATCGGCGAAAATCATGCGATCCTGGTTGTCGTGGCATCAGTTATCCGTCAAAGCACTAATTTATAGAATTACAAAAATTACCCACGCGCCTGCAATACTTACATATGTACAATTAAAATTAAAACATATGCCAATCTGTAAAAATTAATGTTTATTTCTGCTCCAATGTTCTACTCACCTGATACCATGTGATTTCAGGTTGGGGATGTCCAGTAACACGACTTATGAGGGTGACAGGCATCGTCTCAAAGATCTCTTTGGGCTCCAGCTTCTGTACGAATTTAGGTGCTTCAGGAGCACTTGGTACTACTAAAAACATAAATGATTGACACTTTTATTACAGTTGTATTGACAGGCATGCAGTTTAGACCTTTAAGCACCCATGTAGCATCATATAGCATATCTTGAAGCAAATTATTCAAAAGAAGGTTGCAATTCTTAGAATAGTTGATTTGAGCTCCAGATCAGTACCTCTCGTATCTAAGAATCGTATCTACCAGTGTGAAGTGTAAGACAAACCCTTTTATATCAAGGTTACAATTTGACGTAATTAATAAGGTCAATGTTTTAGTAATTCATTTAAACATAATAGCAAACGAATTACTCACGCTCAAGAGTGGAGACTTTTTTTGTATGCAAATTCACATCCACCTCGACCTTCTGGCGCTCTTCCAATTTTGGTTCATGTCTAGGAGCGCGCACGTGAGGTTGACTTTCAGGCATTACAAGCTCCTCCTTAACGTCACTTGGGGTACTAGGTTCTGACTCTGGACGAGATGGAGCTGCAACAAGACAATTAATCATGATGATTTATATAGATAATGAATGGTCAGTAAGCATCACTATTTCAAAAACGCAAAAAAATGACTTGCATGTTCAATTGACAATAAAATCACCTTGACTTGCATGTTCAGTTAATAATCAAATCGTCATGTATTAGCTCTGACATTTTTCACATTATAATATGCAGTGAACTTGAACTTTATTATACCTAGCAGATAGTTAATGTTATGGGAAGTTACTAACTTTGAAAATATGTTTTGATTCTATTGTTATACTTACGTAGTACAGTAAGATAAGCAGTTGTAACACACGTGCCCGCCTCATTGACAGCTTTCACTGTATATTCACCCTCATCTTCTGGTAGAACATCCATAATCTCAAGATTGCAAACCCCATCTTCATATGTGATCTTGAAGTCTGCTGACTGCTTGATTTCTTGGCCATCAACAAACCAAACAACTTCAGGTTTTGGATAACCCGTCAAACGGCATTCCAAGAAAGCCTTTTCACCATCACTGACAGTCACATCACTTAGAGGTATCTCAAAGACTGGTGCCATCATGGATGTAGCTGATACCACAGTGGATGCAGCTTGTTCAACAATTGTCTTGGTCACCTCGGTGGCATATTTGTCAACAGCTTTACGTATGATCTCCATTTCTTCAGACACAACCTCTGTAATTTGCTCTTGTTCTTCTGTTATTTCTTGTGTGGCCCGAACTTCTTCAACCTCTTCAGCTTGGATAGTTGTTAGCTGCACAGATTTGGGAATGTGCGGTTCATGAACAATAGCCTCAAAGCGATATCTTTCAACGACTGATGGTTCATATTCTGGTCTAACTTCACCGGGGAACATATATACTTCTTTCAAATTAGCTGTATATTCCTCGGCCACTAGTTCTGGATTAACATCTTCCTCAACTCGTTGTACTTGAGTGGCTGGTCTCTGTGTAGCTTCTGCCAAGTCGACATTAATCGGCATTTCTTCAGGCTTTGGTTCCTCCTCTTCATATGTCATAACATCAGGGTTAGTTTCTTCTGGTTCCAAGACTTCTTCTTGTTGTGCGACAAGAGAAGTTTTGCCAGGCTGTGTCTTAGCTACTTCCATTGAAACAACCACTTTACTTTCCTCTCCGGTTTCTTCACTGATCTGATCTTCTAGAATTTCAGTGCTTGTTGGGACAGTAATTTCTTCCAAAGGTTGAACACGTGATGGTTTTCCAGGTGCCTTAGCAGCTTTGTCGAGTTGTATGACAATTTCCTCCTCTTGTGGAACATCTTCTGTAAATTCACCTTGCCCTTCTTCTGTCAGTTCAATGGTCGTATGAGTCTCTTGTGTACCCACACGAGCTGGGGCACGTTGGTGAATGCTTGCTTCAGCTAGGTTTCCGGCAACATCTTTTGTCTTAGGAGCTAGTTCTGGTGCTTCAACAAATATATCTTCGCCTTCTTCCACATCGGCAGTCTCTGTTATCATATCGACACGAGTGACATCAGTTTTTTCAACTGAGGGTTCGTCGAGATCTACCTTGATTTCTTCCTCATCTACAAGGTCATGTTCAAGTTCAGATATATTTTCTTCGAGAGAGCTTTCAGATTGTACTTCTTCCGTATGTTCTACCCGAGTCTCCTGTGGTACTTCTATTGTGGACTCTGCCATATCATAGAAAATATCTTCCTGTTGAGTTATTTCAGGAGATGGTTGTCTTTCAGCATCACTGAAACCCTCTTCTGACATTTGTTCTTCCTGCGTAGCAACGTGGGTGGTGGTTTTTGGTTGTACAATACTCTGACTGAGATCAATTTCAATTTGCTCTTCATTAGTTGTATCTGTTGTTATGCCTCCAATGATACCTTCAGCAAGCTCTTCGGCAAATTTTTCAAGTTCAAGCTCGACATAGCTCTCACTGACACCAACGATATCCAATCTAGTCAAATCCACAATAGTATCTTCCTCCTTTGAAACATCTGATTGCAAAGTACTCACAGTTTCGGTATCTTCAAATGACAACTCCTCTATTTGAGGGATCACCCTTGTTACAGGTTCCTGTTGCCTTTTATGTTGTGAGAGATCTATTTGCTGTATGTCAGGCTCTGCAGTTATTTCAGAAACAATCTCAGCTACAATTTCTGTGCTTTCTTCTGGTTGCTTCTCCTCAACTTGTTCAACATGAGTTGAAGCATTTTCATTTAATTGGTCATGTGATTCAAGTTGAATAACAATTTCCTTCTCTTGTATAACTTCTTGTGGTGCAGCCCCAATGTCCTCGGTTCCTTCTTCCTGTGGCTTTTCTTCTACGACACCAACTAACATTTCTGTTTGTTTATCTACTTCATGTTGAGCATACACAACATGTATTTCACCCTCTGTTGTGTTCTCAGTCTCTGTTGATACTATCTCTGCAATTATTTCTTCTGAAGTAGTTTCTTCGACTGTCTCCACTTGACTCTCTGCCTTTGATTTCACATCAGGTTGGGCGAGAGACACTGTGATTTCCTCATGATGAGTCATCTCTGATGGCGCCTCGGCAAATTCTTCTACAATTTCTACTGAGTGTTGCTCCTCAGATTGACCGATTAGGTTGGTAGGCTTTATTTTCATAGTTGAATGTTCCATTTCTACTAGAATTTCCTGCTCATTTGTCTGCTCTACTTCAGTCAGAGTAATCTCCTCAATAACGTCTGCAGCCAAATTCTCCTCCACGTGCTGAACCATAGTTTGTTCTTTTGGTTGAACGGCTGGTTGCGCAAGCATGATAGTTATTTCTTCTTGTTGGGTTGTCTCTTCCGTTTCAGGGACAATTTTTTCAATGTCTTCTGCACCAGTTGTTTCTTCTACGCTTGAAACTAGGTTTTGTGGTTTGTCAACAACATCATGCTGGGACATAATGACAGTGATTTCCTCTTGCTCTGTAGTTTCTTCTTTTGCAGGCTCTACCTCTTCCGCGGCTTCTGGGATCTGTTCTTCTTCAACGACCTGAACTAAACTTTGTTGTGGTTCCTGGACTGACGGCTCAGCTAAGATAACAGTAATTTCTTCTTGCTGTGTGTTTTCTTGTGCAGTTGTGTAAACGTCATCTGTCACCTCAGAAAGCTGTTGTTCTTCCATAACCTGAACATAACTCTCTCGCTTATCTTGTTGGTCAGGCTGGGAAAGATCTATAGTTATCTGTTCAATGTGGGTAGACTCTTCTACCGCAGGGGCTACTTCTTCAGTTGCCTCTGGAGTACGTTCTTCAACAGAAATGGTAACTAAACTTTCCGCCAGTGGTTTAACCTCAGATTGAGAAAGCATGACAGTGATTTCTTCATGCATTGTAGTTTCTTCCTTCGCCGGTTCAACGTCTTCAGTAACTTCTGGAACCTGCTCTTCGTCAACAACCTGAACTAAACTTTGGCGTGGTTCTTCCACTGCAGGTTGAGCTAAGATAACTGTAATCTCTTCTTGCTGTGTGCTTTCTTGAACAGTTGAGAAGACGTCATCAGTCACTTCAGAAATCTGTTGCTCTTCCAAAACTTGAACAAAACTTTCTTGTTTGTCTTGTTTGTCAGGCTGGGAAAGATCTATAGTTATTTGTTCAATGTGGGTAGACTCTTCTACTGCTGGAGCTACTTCTTCAGTTGCTTCTGGAGTACGTTCTTCGACAGAAATGGTGACTAAACTTTCCGCCAGTGGTTTAACCTCAGATTGAGAAAGCATGACAGTGATTTCTTCATGCATTGTAGTTTCTTCCTTTGCGGGTTCAACTTCTTCAGCAACTTCTGGAACCTGTTCTTCGTCAACAACCTGAACTAAACTTTGGCGTGGTTCTTCCACTGCAGGTTGAGCTAAGATAACTGTAATCTCTTCTTGTTGTGTGCTTTCTTGAACAGTTGAGTAGACATCATCTGTCACTTCGGAAATCTGTTGTTCTTCCATAACTTGAACAAAACTTTCTTGTTTGTCTTGTCTATCAGGCTGAGACAGGTCTATAGTTATTTGTTCAATGTGGGTAGACTCTTCTGCTGTAGGAGCTACCTCTTCAATTGCCTCTGGAGTACGTTCTACGACGGAAATTGAGATTAAACTTTCTTCCAATGGTTTAGCTTCAGGTTGGGCCAGCATGACAGTAATCTCCTCATGTTGAGTAGTTTCCTCAATTGGTTCTGAAACTTCCTCTGTTTCTTCGATGGCTTGTGGAGCTATTTGCTCGTCAGCAGTGTATGGTTCTTTACTGTGTGGCTTTAGCTGAGCCTTTTCAACAGGTGCTGGGATTATTTCGTTCTCATCTATTGGTTCTCTTGGTGTCTCTTCTGATGGTTCTTCAGCTGTAACGTTAGGTAATGGTTCTTCATCAGTGTCATCAAACAACTGCTTTGGCGGTTTATGGACTTTTGGATGCAAGAAGGGCACAATCACGTCATCCTCTTTACTTGTCTCCTCCGCTACTGCCACTGTTTCCAAAATGTCCTCAGAAACCTCGATTTCTTGGGTAGATTGAACTAAAGTTACATGGGGTTCCTTTCTCACTGGTTTTGCCAAGTCAATTGTTACATCTTGAACTACAGTGGTTTCTTCAACAGCTGATGTAATTTCTTCAATTGGCTCAGATACAGCCGGTATTTGAACTACTTCAATCATAGTTTGTTTTTTCTCTTCAACATCAGGCTTCATAAGCTGAATGGTAATTTCTTCATGTTCTGTTGTTTCTTGTGTCTCAGCAGGCATTACCCCTGTGGCTTCCGGTAGTACAGTCTCCTCAACTGTATGAACCAAAGATTCTTGCTTAACTTCCTCGGGCGAAGTGGATAGTTCAACAACAGTTGTTTGTTCTTGTGTTGTCTCTTCAGCAGTGGGCAATATGAATTCTTGTACATCTTCTGGTGCACTTTGACCTTCTGTGATACCTACGAGAGAAATTTGCTGTTGAGTTCCTTCTGTTTGAACAAGCTCGATTAGAACTTCTTTGTGTAGAGTTGTTTCTTGCTCAGCTGGAATAATATTTTCAGCATCTTCAGGAACAACTTGATCTACCTGTGGTTGGACTTGAGAGACAGTCTTAGGTTGCATCTGATGTTGGGCAAGATCGACAATGATTTGTTGTTCTTCGGTGGTTTCATGAAGTGCATCAACAAAGTCATCAGCTTCCTCTGGAGCATGTTTTTCCTCCAGTGTCTGAACCATAGTGGTTCTCTTCTCTTCAACGGTTGGTTGTTTAAATTCAACTGTAATTTCTTCTTGACTTGTCATCTCTGCTCCTTCTGCATACAAGTCTTGTGTTTCCTCTTGCTTTTTTGTTTCCTGTACTGATATCATAGTCGGTTTCGCAGGAACTACTTCAGCATGATCTACCTCAATATCAACTTGTTCTGCACGGGTTACTGTCATTGATACATCGTCGACTTCAGCAGTTTTTTCCTCTGGAACACATACCTCCTCAGTGCTCACTTTACGGGGAATTTGCCACTTCACATCAGCCATCTGGATTGTCTCTTCAAAACCTTGTTCATCTATTTCAACCTCTTCTACTATTTCCTCTTCCACATCCTTTTCTATATCTTCGTGGATTTCTTTCTTCAGATCTTCCATTTGCTTTAAAAACTTTTGAGTTTTTTGCTGAAAATCTAGTTCATCCATAGATGATGTAGATATAAGCGATTCAGTTTGTGATGCAGTTGCCTCTTCACTGTCTGGTACGTATTCGTAAACTGCAAAAATAATACAAAATCTATTAAAAATGTGTCTAAATAACCACAGTTATTGCAAGCTAAATGTACATATAGAATAATATAGTACATAATAACAAAACAAACCAACCTTCAACAACTAATGTAGCCTTTGTGACTGCTTTTCCATAAGTATTGACGGCAACACATTCATATGTGCCTGTGTCTTGTGGGAAAACTTCCACAATGAGCAGCTCACAATCTCCACTTTCTTTATTGTATGTAGTTCGGAAATCTGGATTATCTTCTACAACCTTCTGGTTGTGGAACCACTTGACATCTGGCATTGGGTTTCCAGTAACTTTGCAGCTAAATCGAACTTCGTCACCATCCATGACCTTGCGAGATATAAGATGAGTGAGGAATCGTGGTGGGCATCCTTCCAGCATCATCTGAACTTCCTGTCTCTGGGTTTCAATAGCCGCCACCTGTCTAGGTTGAATGGCCATCAGAGCACGTTTTTTCTCCTGTTCACGAATTTCTACCTCCATTTTCACTCCTCGCATGGCGGCCTGTTGTTGAACTGTAAGAGCAGATTTCTGTAAGCGTTTTTCTGGAAGCTGGAACTGTAATTCTACTTCCTTGGGTCTTCTATTATGATCAATAGCAATAGTTTCGCTGAATCGTCTCTGCTGTTTAATGTTCATCATCACTTCTTGCCTCTTGGTACCAACAGCCTCAGCTTTCTTCACCTGTGTCACTGTTGTCTGTGATATCTCCGGCTTAGGAAATTCAACATGCATTTTCATTCCTTGCAAGCTGGAACGCTGCTTCATCAAGATTTCAGATTTCTCTATCTTTGGTTTTAGTTCAGGGTACATTCTCATTGCTTGTAAACGCTGCTGATGGTCAATAGCAATAGTCTCAGAAAATCGCCTGGTCTCTTTTATGTGAATCGGCTCCTCAGTTCTTACCACTTGTAAGGTTTTACTGACTATTTTTTCAACATCCTCTTCTGAAGACGATGGCACTGTGAAAAACAAATTTTATCTCATTAATCTATCCTGATAAACAAAATTATTATCATGAATCTACTATATCATATATACAGACCAGAGTATGTTTATTTAATATATTTATTTAGCAGCTATAAACATAATCTAAATAAAACTTTATAATACTCACATCTCACAAACATATGACAGCGAGTGACTGCAGCACCAAGGGGATTTTCTGCTTTGACCATGTATTCGCCTTCATCCTCAGGAAAAACTTCAAGAATGACTAAGCTGGTCTCTCCTTTCATGATATCAATATTTACTTCAAAATCAGCACTGGATTGGATTGGTATGTTGTTGAAATACCACGTAACAGATGGCTTTGGAGCTCCGCGGAAGAAAACTCTCATAATGGTCTTTTCTCCGTCATTTACTGTTACATTATGCAATGGTAAAGTGAAATACGGAGCTTCTTCAGTAGGCTCTACGGGCTTAGCGAATTGTGGAACAAATGGCTGCATATGCAATGCACGTTTAGTTGAAATAACAGCACATGGTTCTGTAAGTGGGGCTGGTGGCATGTCTGCTAATCCTTCCGTTGGAGGATGTGCAGTGGCCTGTGTTGGTTCAGCATGACAAGGCTGTTCTGACACCGTGTCTGTTGTATCCATAGGCTCAGCTCCTGTAGTGGTTGGTACTCCTTCAGGCTCAAGTTCTATATAGAAACATAACACTTGTTTACACAAACATTTACCAGATACAAATATTTTCTAAATTTACTTATCTTTTATCGTAATAAATGGGTTAAATTCAGATAAATATAACTCACTTTTCACTCGAAGGAAGGTTTTGGTTGAGGATTGACCTAACTCGTTCACAGCCTTGCAAGTATAGTCGCCTGTGTCTTCAATCTTGGCTGCAGGGATTCTGAGAGTAGTTGTTTCTTTGTCATATATGATTTGGACACGCTCATTTGACATAATTTCTTTATCATTGTAGAACCAGGTCATCTTAGGTTCTGGCTCGGCAGTAGCGGTACAGTCAAGTCTGTAAAAACACATGTCATAGTTTTGAATGGTACATTAAATGTCAACCAAAGCCACCAGAGTTTTAATTTGCCAGTCAAATGACTGGCGCATATAGAAATGTTTGGGGAGATGTACTAAAAAAATTATTAAAATATAGAATGTTTCTGTAATGTGGAAGTGGAATTATTGGCGCTATTTCCAGCTTGAATTAAATCAAAAACAAAATTATTTTGAATACCTGGATGTCTAAGCAATGATAAATAATATCTTCACTGCCTTCTAGAAGTAATTAACAAAGACACATTTGGTCAAGATGGTCATCTCCATCAATCACGTGTGTAAGACCTTTGTCAATTTTTGGTGAGTACCTGTTTTTCCATAACATTATGTTTTATCAATTACCAACAAATTATTTGCTCACCGTATATCGTCCACTTGGATATGAAAGGGTGTATCTGCCACTTGAGCAAGTGGCAGATACACCCTTTCATACCCAAGGAGACGCTATATGATGCAATAAAGTGTGACAATATTAAATACTCACGTTACTTCGGTGCCTTCAGGAACTTCAGTGATTGGGATAAGAGTGGTTGAGAAAGTAGGTGAGCTCTCTACAACTCGAGTCTCATGCTCTCCGATCATCGTAACCTTCTCTTTCTTCACAGACACTGTCTTCTCAGTAATTGTCACTTCTGCATCTGGCGCTGTAAGGTTGTCATATTACATTAAATTATAATGTTAACTCTCCCATTTTCACGGGGAAAAGAAAGACGAGACAAAGAAGGGATTGCAAAAGAAACAAATGGAAATTATACAACAAAGCAAAACAAAGTTAGATGGATGAGAAATGCATTGTGTTCTGGAATGCGACAAAACTGGCAGTTTTAATCAAATACATGGTATTCATATTTCATCAAAATGTACAAACCATCCAGTCAATTATTAGAAAACAATCTGTGAATTACCTCTCTTTATACAATAATATCATATCGTGTTCGTCATTGTGTATAGATAAATGAATGTAAAAAACAATTACAAAGTGCTGTTTATGCAGTTTAAAATATTTTTCACAAACTGTTATTTATCATTCTCTGGGTAATAAAAAGTCGTATTTATCACTGTACAGATATGACATTTTAATTCCAAGAGAAAGATGTGGAGAACGTCTTACTTACGGACAACAACAAGATTAGCGGTACAAGTGGCTTGACCTGCCACATTTGTGGCTACACAAGAAACATTGCAGGCATCATCCTCTGTGATGTCTTCTAATATCAGCATGCAAACACCATTTTCCTCTTCAAATAAAGTATGCATTCTAAAAGTTTCTGGAATCTTAATCTTCCCACCTTTATAGTCTTCGCCACCGGGTTTGACTTTATCCCAATACCAAGTGGCTGATGGCGTAGGTGAGCCTTCAAGATAACCACGGAAAACGCAAGTGTCTCCAACAGTCACCACCTGAGGCTGAATAGGCTCTACAAAATGGGGTGGCTTCGGTTCCGCTAGAGATACACTGGAAAACTGATTTTCGTGACTCTCAATATCATCTACGAAAGTGCTTATTTCTTGTGATGTAACATCTTTCTTTACCACTGAATCCACCGTAATGGCAGGAACAGCTGTTATTAACGTAGTAACACTGTCAGTTCTTCTTTCACTTTTAGGGACATTGACCGTATTTTTTGGAAATAATTCTTCAGTTGGCACTTCCAAGATAACAGGCTGAGAATGTTTGGTAGCATAATGCTGAACCGGAATTTGATGTGAAACAGTGGGCAGTGAGGCTGTGCGTCTCTTCTTTTTGGGTGGATGCTGGAAATGTATAATTTCAGTATCAGAATAGGTGCTCTGGTCTGCGACTTCTTCAATCGTTGTCTCCTTAGTTCTAATAACTTCTGTCTCAGATGTTTTTCTCACATATTTTCTGTAAGAAGTACGTTCTGTCTCTGAGTGCTCAGCCTCAGAGTCAGTTGGAGGGAACTCTACAAGGTCTTGTCTGACAGGAGATGAGGCCACATCATTTATGCTGACAGTCTTCTGCTTAATGACATATTCAGTTGTAGCTCGTACCTCAGAAACAACAATGTCACTTTTAGCTTTATCATTCATTCCATCAGTATTATTGGAAGACTGAAAGACGTGTACTATTTCACTTCTCTTTGGCTGATCACAAATAAGAGTTTCCTGGTATTGAATACCACATTTTTTGCGTTTTGGACTAGTGATATTTTCTTTGGTCTCTGCTTCAGATTCTGTCTCTGTCAGTAAATCGTCCTGGGCCTTACTGACACTATCTTCATGTAATGTCTCTATAGGTATCTCAAACTCCATTCTGGCTTTTTTGCGTTTTCCTTTTGTGGGCTGCTGATTTTTGCCTACTGGCGATCCGACAACGTCTTTGAGTAGTTGACGAACTTCTTCAGATGCTTCAGATTCTGTCTCTGTCATACTTTCATAAGAGATAATCACATTGGATGCAGTACCGTCATGTGGAGTATCAAACCGGAGTTTCCTACTGGTGCGGGCTTCCCACTCAGATATGTCACTTTCTGACTCTGTTTCTATACTGTTTATGATACTTTTTTGCCACTGCTGAGGAACGGTAATTTCAATCTCAACCTCTTCTGGAGATTTCTCCACTAAAATGGTCTCTCTGTACTGTCTAGTAGTAACAGTTGTAGAAGGTGACTCGTGACTTGTTCTAGACATTTCCAACGTTGAATGATCAGTGGAGGGAGAAGACATGGTGGGAATAGTGTTTGCAGGTTGTAAAATTAAGTCTGTTGTTTCCTTATCATCAACATCTTGCAATATTGCAGTGTGGCTCGGATGTGCATCATCTGTATCTACTGTAACTTCAACAAGTCCATTCAGCAAATGTGGTGTCGTTTTAGCTGAGAAGTAAATTGATTGAATCAGTAACATGGTTATCACATGTTTTAGTGGGAGTCTTCTATTGTACAGGAATATAGCAGGCATCCTTCATCTAACATAAGGTTGAGTTGCTTCAGTGATGCTGTTCATGCTCCTAACATGTATGGTAGTGTACATCGATCATGCACTTAACATGTCTAATATTTCTAACAGTGATATGAAACATGGTTATAGCATGTTTCCTACAATTACACCAGTGTATTTTTAATTGCGAATGAGCGGAAAAATCATAACAAAATAAAGCATACCGGGCTAACATGTGACGTTAACTGAACATTGTATCAATGTTGGAACAGCGGGACAACCCACGATTCAAACATAGTAGTTGCCAACGTCCCGTGTTAGCTAGATACCTATAAAAAACTATCTGACAAGTAGATCTAGATATATTTCCAATGAGATATATTCAAACAGTAGTCGTCCTATTCTAGTTTAGAAAATACATCCAGAGTAGCAATTAAAATAACAAGCTGTCTACGTCTACATGTAATAACAAGACCATCCTGAATGATAACAGAAATGCATGTATTCCTGATGATATGCGTGTGCAGATTATGTGACCAGTATGATATGGCTTTGCTTTAGGTTAAGTCCAGTCGATATTTGTGGTAGCTAGGTTATTACAAACGTTCTATGGTTTTGGAAAGACGACTCCACAATGTGATACCATATCATATGAGAAGTCAAATAATGATGTGCACACTCAAATAGTAAGATATAAAAATTATCAAAATTGCCTTCTAAATTGTAAGCTTTTATACAAAAAGTAGATAGATTGATATATGTCAATGTGTGTATAACATATACAAAAAATAATGACATGCTATAATAATTCACATGAAAAGCACATAAAATAATTATGCAGCGATAATATCAGCCATGGCATGCTTTTCCAGCCAACAATATATACAAAAATATGGGACTACATACTTAGTACAGTTTCACGTTGCAGCAGGTATGGAAACAACTATTTTACTGGACACATGTGAATACAAATTCGTTGCAAAAAATGAGGGAACATTCATTTTAAAAAATGATACATATGGCGATATCAATGTAAGTCATATTTAATAATTCCCCGTTGGAGATCAAGTGCTCTATCTTCAACTCATTTGAGAAGTCGCTATGATAGTAATTATACATACTTAATGTTTGTTAAATAATACGTACATAAATAAATAGTACATACATGATCTTCAATAAATAATAAATATTTAAACGCTGATTTGAATTTTAATGGATAAAAATAAAGTAAACATTGGTGCACAAACGCAACATCAAAAATAACTCTACCTGGCATTAACATTAATTATCCATTGTTGTCTCATCTACTGAATGTCAATAAATATCATCATACATGTGCGACATCAACTAATATCTAAAGTATGATGTGAGTATGTATCAAAACGAAATTCATGAAAGTTATTGTAATACTTACGAACAATTAATAAATTCGCAGTGCATTTTGCTTGTCCTACTGGGTTAGCTGCGACACACGTGTAGTCCCCCACATCATTTGGTGTACTGTTTTTAATGCATAGCTTGACTTCACCAGTGGTTTCATCCATGTCGGTAATAATGTGATCCGAAGTACTTAATAGAGTGTTGTCTTTATACCAGGATAAACTTAACATAGGGCAGGCATTCACTTTCAGCGTGAAACAGGCATCTTCACATTCTTTGACTACCTGCGGATAAATATTTCGTACAAATTGGGGAGGTTGAACATCTGGGGTGCGGTCTTCTTGTAGTGTGACAACAACCTCTTCCTCAGAAACAGAAACTTCCATTAAATCTTCAATTGACTCTTCGACAGTTTGAATGATCTCAGGAAGAGTTTCAGATAATTCTTCATCGTGATCTGGCGTAACAAACCGACGTTCCTTCATATCAGGTATAATTTCACCTTCCTGCACTTCATCAACACACATAGCATTTGCTTCATGACCTTCATCTTTCTTCTGAATCTCAGAGTTCAATGCTTCAAGCACAGACTCACTATCCATATTAATATCTTCTTCTACTTCATTGAAACATGATGTAATAACAGAGCGGTCCTCTTGTAATATAACAACTACTTCTTCTTCAGATACTTCTTGCTCCATAGATTTCTCAGTTGACTCAGTAATTGTTATCTGAGGAAAATCATCAGACGATTCTTCATTCTTCTCGGGCGTGACCAAACGTTTCTCTTTAATGTCTGGAACAATTTCTTCTTCAACTGCAATATTTACGTCTGTGATGGTTGTTGTTTGTATAATATCTTCCTCTGTATCTTCATTCCTTGACTGAGTCACACTTTTAGGATGATGCGAGGCTGCACCACTTTCAGCTTCACTCACTTCAGATGCAGTGACACTTTCCAGTGGTGTGGTAACAGATAGCTGTGCCGACGTTACTGCTTCTCCTATGTCGTTACTCGCCACACATTTAAATATTCCAGCGTCTTCTGTTAAGCACTCTACAATTACAAGCTCGCTAATTCCTGACTCTTCATCATAACTGACAACAAAATCTGCATTAGTAGATGCCAAGTCCTCGTTACGATACCACTCTACTGTGGGTGGTGGGTTTCCAATAATATGACACACAAATACAACAAGCTCTCCTTCGCCAACGGATAAAGGTTTTAAAGGGTGCTTGAAAGACGGTGGTTCTTTTGTTTCATCAACAGTCATACCAGATTCGTCTTCTGTGTCAAATTCTGCAAAATGTTCGGTCATACTGTGAGTAATTTGTATTCAGATTATTTCTCCACATGCCACAATGCACGAATCTACAGTGCTGCTACAGATCATCACAGAGAGCTCATTCATTCTCAAGATGCAGATGTCGACTACATACACCGTGTGTCACAGCTTTAACAGGTGCAAGCACTCCTGTCTCGTGTTTAAACAAATGCTTCTCAATACACTTAGATCTAAATAGTGACAACTAATCGTCGCCTCGGAGCTAAAGGATCCTATCTGACACTCGTTAGAGGGGCAGATAGGATCCTTTTCCGAGGCGACATAATGTAATCATTAATTTCATGCAAGTAATTAACATATGGCAAGTGATTCTGCTAACCATTGTATCTAACGAAAGACATTTTCTAGCATTTCATAATATGAAATACCTCGATCTAATAGATATATTTAACTTGTGGTATTGTGATACACTACCGAGCGAACACAAGACTTTGACTAAATGTGAGAATTATATTGGGCCGACGTGGCAGACAGTGGTTGCACAGACGACTGTCTATTTTAAGTCAAAAATAAGTCTATGTCTCGTGTTTGCTGGGTAAGATATCTCAACTACCAGTTATGCATCTCACTAAAAAAAATGTACAGAGTTTGCCGCCAGGAAACGCTTGAAGTTTAAAATGAGATATCCTAATAATTAAACCAAACTATCTACTCCAACTGAAAATGCTGCATGATCTGTCCATAACAGAACATCAATAGAGTAAAATCAATCTAACATCAATCTAATGCTTAGACTTTTTAAATTATTATTTATGTTATAACAAGATATGGAACACAACACAAGCAAACAATTTGATGTTTGTATGGCATACACTGATATTAGATAACTACGATATACATTTGTAATGAAAGAATAACTCAATAGTTTAACAGACGTTTGAAGATGTTGACATTAGTGACAATATCTTATATACACAGTTAGTATTTACAAAGTGCACTAAATGTAAATAATAATAATATATTGACTGCTTCCACATTGAATGCAAACAAAACTGATGGGGACTTTGTTTCATACACTTTGGAATTTAAAAAAATCAAACAAAAATGAGCATGATGACGATATGTGTGGATGTAAATGTGAAGTGGTGACAATATAAAATGCGAGCGAAGATAAGGCACAGAGAGAGGAAGAAGAGACAGGGTACAACAGACAATGTACATTCTACAAGATGCATCACAGGACACTACATAATATAATCTTACATGCAGTAGAATAATATTTCTCAGCTAATAAAATGTGACACATCTGCACAAAATCAGTTACATCACACATTTTTCAGAAAATGACATAATAGTAACAATATTGTGAAAAAATGTATGTTTCGTAAACCAAAGTGTGGGAATTTCAAATATTTAAAAAGATGATTATTATAAAGAGTTGAAAGCCCTTAAAATTAGGATTTCAACCTCTCCCTTCTAATGTTTTTTAACAGTTCGAAATTGAAAAAATTAGAATAAACCCCCTAAAAGATTAATTTTATAAAAAATCTGCATTATTAGATGTAGATAACTAACCTATATTACACATAGCATTTTTCAATTTTTTCTCTCCCATTATTTAGAGCACTCATGCCCTTCAGAAAATTGTGCAATACAACTGATTACGTGCAGATTAAAATGCTAAGTTTCTTATTTTTGTTTATGAATATTGTAAGTGGTTTAAATTTTAATATTTTCAAATCTAATCAGTAAGCAGTAAAAAGGAAGTAAAATATATAGTTTAACCTATAATTTTAAATCATCATCATATAACAAAAAAATAAAGATGTCTTTTAAAAACAAATTATCTCACATAAACAAATAATTCAATAAAAGATTACTTACGGACTACGACCACGTTAGCTGTGCAGGTGGCTTTTCCAGCGAGATTGGTGGCTCTGCATGAGTAGACACCAATGTCCTCGGGAATAGCGTGAGTGATGGTGAGACTACACACACCAGTATCTTTATCAAAGGCTGTGGTGTGACGCTCATTGAGCACCAGGTCCGCTTTATCCTTGAGCCAGGTGATGTCAGGCTGAGGAGCACCTTGAACAATAGCTGAGAATGTACACGTGTCATCTTCTCTGACCACGCATGGCTGAATGGGCTTGCTGAAGCGTGGCGGCTGTCCACTCATCTTCTTCACTATCTTTTTGACGGTCTTTGTCTCTGTTTCTGTTACAGTTCTCTCCTCTATGGTGTTGACAATCTTCTCTATTTCATCCTCCTCGTCCTGCTTGACAGGGGCCTTCACTACAGCTGTCTGCTCGGGAGCAATCTCAGGCTCCTTCAGTGCTGGCTGCACTAATAGCGTACAGTGTGTTACAGATTTACCACTGGGATTGGTAGCAGCACATTTAAACTGTCCCTGGTCGTCTGGCAGGCAATCTACAATAACCAAGTCAATTTTGCCAGTTTCAGTGTTATAACTGATGACAAAGTCCTCACTCTGATCAATGTTCTTGTCATTGTGAAACCAGTGAACTTCTGGTTGTGGGTTGCCAGTCACAGTACATGTCAATACCACCTCTGTACCATCGTTGGCCGTGCAGTTTTGCAGACGGGTGGTGAACTCAGGAGGCCTTGGTGGATCCTCTCCAGCTGTAAACAACAAATATACATCTTAAAGGTTAGGTCGCATACATTTATTTCTATACAGTTATGACAAAGTTAGGCCTCTATATCTCTCCATCAATGCCAGTGATGCAGTAAATTTGTAAAGCGGCGTTTCTGGATTAAAATCTCAATCTAATACTTGTACTTGTTTCTTATTCACAAGGACTGGAATTTATTTAAACGGCAGGCATTTTCATCAATGAAGGTGAACAAAAATTCCTATATAGATCATCAGTGTTCATCATCATGTTCTAGCATTCACAAATTATTGCCAGCAGTGGTGGTGGTGGGGACGGCTATCTGCTGAACACAGGACATGCATCCCAGTGATGCATAATATCTACTTGCAATTAAAGTGATAAAAATACCAAAATGATATCAGTTGAAGGGGTACATTGAGTTGGCAATTGGCTTATTAATGAAGAAAAATTACTAAGAATAATGCATAAAAAATGTATAATTATTAAAATAAATCAGACAGATAAATACGTACCTATAACATATAAGGTGGTGCTGCTTAGAGCTTCACCCAGATCAGAGAGAGCTCGGCAAGTGTATACACCGGTGTCCTGTGGAACCGCATCATGCACTTCAAGTACACGAGAACTACCATCCAAGTACATGACATACTTTGGTGATGAGTGTAGTTCAATACCGTTGACATACCAAGAAACCTTAGGAGGTGGAAAAGCTTGAAGTTGACACTCCAGTCTGCAGTCAAAAAGTGAGTTATTCAGTATGTGTCAATATCATGCTAAAAATGAACACATTTTATTTTTTATTTTTGTGATGTTCAAATGCACTGGATCATTTAATCATATCAAAAGTTAAAAGTTTTATAAAATGAAAAATTGGTAGGAAACTCTATAAAAATTGAATATATGATTTTTTTTACAATGATCTTAACAGTCTAAGAACCAGGCAATGTGAAATAAATATGGTATTTGGTTGAAAATCACATGTTATTTATATAAATAATACTGACCTAGCAGTCTCATTGGCTTTTATTCTCATTTCCGGTCGGAGTGGCTGATAGAAAGCAGGTGTGACTTCCATTGGTTCATCCTCACGAGTAGTCGTAGATGTGATGGTCACTTCTTGAGTTCCCACAGGCAGTTCAACAACCTTTTCGGTGGCTATAAGCATGGAAAAATATTTCAATTGAGAAATATCTTAAATTAATAGTGTACAAAGCGGTAAAAAATGTGTAAAATAAGTGTTGATTATACAGTAGAACCAGAACCTCTCAAAATCTGTTCATGTTATTACATCTGAAATAAATAACATTGATATTATATTGACCCTTAACCGTTGTGCTGCTAGAGCCACATATATCCGGTTTCGAGTAAGTTTCAGAGGAAATAAAATGACACTGAAATCCATAAAATAGTTTGTGATAGACGCTCAGTTAATCAAAATATTAATTTTCACACATGTTTATTTTTCATAAATAGTCATATTTTTCGTCATTTGAAGCTGGAAATTCTCAGATCTATGGCTTATTTCGAATTTATACATTAAAATAGAATCAATACGAAAACAACGTTATGTGCTTTCTCTTTAGTATACTTGATATTTTATTAAATCTAAAGATTTTCATTAAAATATTTTAAAAAAATTTACTTATCTATACTGTTTTTAGTTTTTTTCTGACACTGCATTCGTTTAGGCACAGCGGCTAGCTAGTCTACAAATAATAATGTTGTACATATAGGGTTAAAATAATCACTTACGTCTGACAGTGAGAGTTGTCTTGCAGGTAACTTCACCCATTTCGTTGGATGCTTTGAGCACATAGTCACCAGAGTCTGACACCTGTGTATTGAGGATGATTAGAGTAATCATGTCATCCTCGTAGGAGATTTTGTGTCTCTGTGATGATGACACTTGCTGGCCGTTCACTGACCATGAGATCTTAGGTGGTGGGAAGGCAGCAATTTGTACAATCAGTCTGAAACAGAATTTAAAATGTATTGCATGTTTCAATTTTTAGAGAGATCTCTCAATTAAAAGTTACTGATAAGAAATATCTGGCTAAAGAAAAACACCATTACAATAAATAAACAATAATGTCGTAATTTGATAATTTTAGTTGGTCATCCTGCTGTTGAACAAGTCGAGAAATATTAGGATTTGTTAATATATGACATGTGTGTTGATTAAATGTATTTCAAAGTCAATGACACTGCCTACTTTAAACCCTTACATTTAATATAGTGAAATATCTCAATGGAAGAAATGTTCATTTCATCATAGTAAATTAATAATAAAGCATCAATCGCACAAACACAATTTTGATTGGATGAACAAATTTATTAATTGATATAAATGCAAGAATTGTAAATAAAGAAGTGTCAGGGGCCTACACTTTTTGTAAAAATATAATTTCATTAAAAGAAAAAATACTAACCCAGCAAAAACAAGACATCGACATGATATTGGGGCAATACTGGCACATCATTTTTGAGGCTGGCCCAACACTAGCCCAACATCTCATCAATGTCCCGTGCTTGCTGGACATAATATATAACTGTCTTACTTAGCTATGTTTCCAGCAAACATGTCCCTGAGAGGCGATGGTGCACGGATAATCTGTGGTGCCTGATTCCTTGGAACACGTTTCAAATCTGAAAGATAGATAGCATTGTTCATTGTTCCTCTAGTCGCTTACTACAATGGATGAGAATAGAAAGAGAACTTCATAATTTTAAAGATTTAAAATAAAATAATGCATAATACTAAACATCTAATTTACAGATAAATTATCTATGAAGATATTCAGAATTTAAATTACCAAACTTTGTTTATCATTGGACTACAATTTTTATCAAAATCGTTGTAAAATGTATTAATTTCAAGTTGTTTTTTTAATCTGTATGTCAGAAGTTAGTACTCACCAATCTATGCGGGTCCACACCATGCTTGCATGCCGAAATGTCAAAAATAACCGACTCGTCAAACCATGCACGTTGTAGTATATGTTACATAAAAACATGCTCTGCTAAATGTGTTATTTCATGTATCAAATACTAAAGCTCTCCCATTTATAGCAACGTAGTTAATTCAGATCTAGTTCTGCTTTATTTATTATCCACTGTAGGCCGATTGTAGTAATTCTTCCCATTAATCACTCAAAAGCACAATTTTAGTCGCATTGCAATTACGATTAAGAAACAAGATGTCTCTATGGCACTGGTAAAGCAATCCGGATTTCAACAAAGAAATCAATCATTGTAAATAGACATGCGCAGAATATTAGTTGTACTGTATTTGTAAATTACTATCTTTGTGCCATGGAAATATAACATGACCTCATTAAGAAAAGTATTCAACATGCAGACTCCAAATTCGTTATACAAGGATATACCATTATAAACGAATCTAAAATCATGATTGTTAATAATCATGATTGTATTAATTGGAATAATGTGGAATATTAAATCTTAGTACACACACCATGCAGGTTATAAGATCTGAGTAAAATCATTTCAAACCAAATTTCAAACAGTAATCCAGAAAACACAAAATGTTGACTTAAAAGTTGTATCAATGTTTGCTTGCCCACCATCTGTAGCACTAGGCAAACATTAAAGTAGTCAACATCTCAAGTTTGCAGGGTTGTGTTGAACATTGAGACTATTTTAAAGAGAACTTACCTTCAACAAACAGTTCGGCGGAGCATTCAGCAACACCAGCTTGGTTTGTGGCACGGCAAGTAAATAAGCCAGAATCTTCTGGAAATACTTCTTTCACAAAGAGAATATGCTTAGGACCGTCTTGGAGTACCTGCAAACAAATCAACACATATTAGCCCTCTAATCTCAAATTATTAAATTGCAATTTTCACCCACTTGGAGCTGTGCCTCGCTGATGCGCCCACAACTTCAATTCGGGGAAAATGTGTGACCCGCCATGCGAAGAAGGTAGGCCTACCTCCCCGCGGCTTTAGTACAATTATTTATGACGTCATTTAAAATTTAATTTTAATGATTATATAACTAAATTTTAAATATTAAAAATCTTACAAAACAAAAAGTATTACAGATTTTTCAAAAATTATTTCAGGTGAATGAAACAGGAAGGACACAGCTGTCGAAGAAACTAAACAAAAAATTTTTGAAAATTTGGAGCTCACAGCCCTTTTCGTATGGCAGGTCACATATTACCTTGACTTGAGCCAATATGGCCAAGTATTTTTGAATGCTGCTGATCTTAGATATATATTAGCCATTCAGAAGGTTCTATTTCGAAGTTCATATAAAACATAAAAAGATGGACTAGTTTGCATTAATATAAAAGTGTTTACATGTCGTGTTTACATGTCGTCACCTGGATTAACACTAGAAAACGTTATGTCAAATGTTAAGATAACTCATTCCAAACTAGCACTCACTTGGAAGTCTCCAGTAGGCTGTATTTGATGGCCTTCCCTGAACCAGGTGACTTGTGGCAGCGGTTGGCCTGTCGCCACAGCCTCAAACTTGGCCTGGTGGCCTTCAACCACGTCTATGCCAGCGATGGGCTTGGTGAACTTTGGTGGTTCCATTGCACGTTCAGGCTCTGCCTCTGACGATAATGCTGCAAAATTTAAATATCATACATACATTACTGCTTGAAAATCTTATGTATTGTGTGTGTTAATGCAATCACATGGAGCTTTATTGATAGAAATGTGGTTTATTCGTCATTTTTATTTTTTTAAACATTTATTAACACTTAAAGCAACAATAAATTTGTTCAAAAGATTTGTAGTCAATAATAATTTTGCTGTTGCTAGTTTACGCGACAAAGATCTATCAGGCATACCAATAATCCACCAGTTCAACATGCCACCTTATCTAATTTTTTTTAATCTAACTTACGATTCACTCTGAGGTGAGCAATGCAGGTGACTTCGCCTGCTTGGTTTCTGGCGGTGCATTTGTATACACCTTCATCTTCTGGGAAAGCTCCCGCGATTGTTAGTGTGTTTACACCCTTAGCGGAGTGCATCTGGAAGTACTTAGATGGCTTGATAGCTTGGTTGTTATAGTACCATTGTACCACTGGATCTGTAAAAATATCAGATAAAACATTTATTTATAGCTATTGAATCAATCACGTGATCCATGCGCATGAAATGGTCCACTCGTAGACCTCTTTAAAATTCAAATATACAATTGCTACTGAAATTACATACAAAATGTAGCAATTGCAACTTATTTTAAATCTTGTGACGCAAAATCCCAATAAACAGGTATGCCAGAAAGAAAAAATACATTTTAACTAAAACAGGAGTATCTTATGGGATATAATAAAGATGACTTCTATTGTAAATCTATTTTCAGCCATACCTGGAGTGGCAACAATCTTGCACTGTAGGTTAACAGACTCCCCTTCGTTGACAACTTGGTCCCTCATGGGTTCTACAAGCTGTGGTGCACTGTGTGTACTCAATGGAACCTGAACAACCTTAGATTCTGGTTGACCTGTAAACCAACAATCAACTTAGTTATGAGTGATCTCAAGGCTTAAAGCTAAATTTTATGCCATTTATCTCTTTAATTCTCTGAGGTTTAAGTGCTGAATCACTGTGTGCTATTTTCATTCATATAAAGCTAACATATAATTAAAATCTTTAACTTTAACACATTTAAGAGTCATCATCTTTCTAATCGTCCCACTTGTGAGAGCTAACAAGTAGCTCAGTTTTCTTGAAGGCAACATTTGCTTTGTAAAATATATATATTAATTTAATTTTCCATCTAGAGCTGCTATAATTTACAGCAGAGTTTTATTCAAGATCTGAAAAGTGACTCAATATTTTTTATCATCACTACCTATATTTGTAGTTAAGGTGTAAAAATTCATACCTTGAACATCGAGACGTGCAGAGCACGTGGCTTTTCCCATCTTATTGACAACCACACATTCGTACAGGCCAGTGTCATCACTGCTCACTTCATATATCAGCAGTGTGTAGTGATCATCTTCTACGATCAGCTTCAGTTGGTGGCTGTCCGTTAATTTCTTGCCATCCTACAAGCGAGCAATAACTTCATGAACCTTACAACACTGAATTATTTTGTATAAACCATGGAGACCAAAGGGTTTTCTTTGATTAGAAATTATCATAAATGACTTAGTTAGCTCTTTCTGATTCATTTGAATACCTATGTTATAGGTCTACACCCATTAGAAATATTTTAATTCTTTCAGTGCGGGGACCATCTCTATATGTCGGAATCAGACGCATAAAAACAGTCCCTGCACTGAAAGGTTTAATTGTTAAAAAAAAGCTTAGAGATAGTTATAAATATTAGTTTAGAAATAGTTTCAAGTCAATCTTCGATGGTGGTCCGACATTATAACAACATTGGGTCACAATGTCAAGGCCTATGCTTGCTGTGTACACACACAATTCGAACTAAAGTCGTCAACTATTATAATGATGATTGATATGAGGTTGACTTTTTATGAACATAATTTAGATTATTTGGCAATATGGCAATATACAAATTTTATTTAATTTAATATTTAAATTTAATTCATATATTTCACAATAATTGATGGCACCAGGGATCCAGCTTACCTTTGTCCAGTAGACATCCGGTCGAGGATAACCTGACACTTGGCAATCAAACGTCGCAGGCTCATTCACTCGAATTGACAAATCATGCATTTGAACACGGAACTCTGGTGGAGTTTCTTTCTGAAGTTCTACAACTTCTGTAGAAAAAAAAACAGATTTTACACAATTGAAAACAAAAATTCAATAAATAGTGAGATTCATTTTCACATCTTGATATTGTCAATAAACAAGCAAAATAACTTTGTAATTTGTTGAAAAAAACAATTAATTCTCTAAGCATAATTCACTCAATTAATAGTATTTTAACCTTCTCCTGCTGAATTGTCAGGTAGTGAAATATTTTTCACTCATTTGAAGATAAAATCACCAACACAAATTCCAGCTTCAAATGATTGGAGAAAAAATAAGCAATTCGGTTCAATGTGTAGCAATACATGTAGTTACTATTGCTTCACATTGAATCTGATGTGCTCTTATCATACACTATTTCTGATGCCGAGTAAAAATCGAGGATTAATTTAGAAAGCGTAGCTGGATAATAAAAATTGTATCTTCTAGGTCCAACTCGTACATGTTTGCCTCCCTGGCAACGGGTTAACTCCTATGCTGTCGGAATCGTATATTTGCGTTTTCAAGAAAATTTCAGATGAAATAAATCCAACTCAAGCTGCTAAAATATTTTGTGGTAGATGCTTAGTAAAACCAATAATTACATTTTGGACACAAATATTTTTGCATAAAAAGAGTTATATTTTGTCATTTGAAAATGAATGAAAAATTTTCCTCACCTTGTACAACTAATCTGGCCTTGCACTCAGCCATTCCATAGGGATTATTTGCCCGGACCATGTAGAGACCAGCATCTTCTGGGAAAATCTCAGGAATATACAGGAAGCTCTTTCCGGGTAGGAGAGTAATCTGGAAATCTCTGGATGGCTGAATCTCGATGCCCTCTCGGTACCAGTGAATATCTGGTGTTGGATTCCCAACAAAATGCACATCAAGTCTGCAACAAATGAAATGAAAATGTATCCACATTTATATGAGCAATACAGCACAGAATAGCAGAATGACAAAAAGTTAAATACACTTCGCAAAATACACTTGAAGAATAGCAGAATAAAATAAATATCTAATACACTGTTTTAGTTACTATCAAACAGAGACATTTTTTGTGATCTAATTTTTTTTTTTTAAATCTGCTGGTTTTAACTGGAAATTATTTGATCTTGAAATGGACTAAAATGGCACTCGACAATGCAGCCATCTTATGGTCAAGTATATAGTAATCTCTATGGATAGATACCTACATCTTATATCACATTAAATTGCTAACCCTTCCACCGCTAGGCACGACTATAGTCGTTTTAATCTGTTTTATTAGCTGGTCAAATCATTGCTATTAGAATGAAATGAGTGTTTAAACATCAAGATTTGTAGATGTTTGTCAAGCAAATATGAGTAATTTTCAACCACTTGAGATTGTGGGTCGCGGTAGTGAGACACAACTTCAAGTGGGTGAAAATATAGCGGGTAAAGGACTAATGTGCTTCTGCACAGTTCACTTAACCCTTTCAGTGCTGGGCCATCTTTATACATCAGAATCTGACGTCCTGTAGATGTCAGATTCTGACGTATAAAGACGGCCTCCACACTGAAAGAATTAAAATATTTCTACTGGTCGTAGACCTATAACATACGTATCAAAAAATGAATCAGAAAGATCCACCTAAGACAATTATGATGATTTCAAATATAAAAAACCCTTTGGTTTCCATGGTTCATGCAAAAATATTTTGGCGCCTTAAGGTTAACCTAAATGAATGTAGTTACTAACTTGCATGGCTGCGCTTCTTTGACATTTGTATTCAGCAGTGGCTTGGTGAATGTAGGAGGCTCTTTCCTCTCCAGAGTAACACCCACTGGGGCTCTCATGGAAGGCTCTACATATTGCGTTGGCTCCATGTTGAGCATCGCTCTAGCTCTGTCGACGTGAGCATCATGAGCTTCTGAGCGATCTTGGCGCATCATATGTGCATGCTGCAAATTGATTCTTGTGGATTGCTCTTTGAAGTCTTGTTCCTTTTGAAACAGCACTTTCTCTTGTGTAGCTAAACATATCACATCAAAATTTCTAGTTAATTTATTTTTCAGCATGGTAATGTAATAGGCATATAAACATACAACAAAATAGTTGTTGATAAACAAAGCTCTCAAAGAAGAGCAAGATATAAAGTTTATAAACTTAGTGAACTTATATTTACACAGATATATGTAGCATTTTTATACAAAATACAGCAGTTGATATGGCAGTAAGCTACTCCATATTGAGCTGAGCAGAATAACTACATGATTGGGTAAATTGCTATTATCAAATTGCTATTATCATCAGCTACATGTACATTCATTTCTATTTTTCATTCTTACAAATACAAAATGTAATGACGCAAACAGCAGAATCTAGAGTGATTATGATGTCGATAACGGGAGACAAGGGATGATATTGAAACTTAACCCTTATCCAGCAAAGTTAAAGGTGATCTATCACCCCTTATATAGTATGAATAAATTTGTGATAAATAAATCAAAGTTGCCACAAGATGGGGCACAAGTGTTTCCTTATATGGGGTGACCCTCTGAGAGGGTCACATGATAGCCAATCACCCTATATAAGGACATAATTATTCATACCATATAAGAGGTAATAGATCACCTTAAATTTATTTAAATTGGCCGTTGAAGTTATAGTATTTAAATATTCACCCACTTGAAGCTGTGTCTTGCTACAGCGACTCACAACTTCAAGTGGGTGAAAATTACTCATATTAGTTTCAGACCAAATATTTGCAAATCTTATCATTTAAACACATCTATTTTGTTCCCAATAACTGTGATTTAAACGGCTAAAAAAAACAGATCAAAAATGACTAAGAACGCGCTCAGCAGATTAACCCTTTCAGCACGGGGAATGACTTTAGATGCCAGAATTTGACATCCATAGACGTCAGAATCTGACATCTAAAGTCGATCCCTGCACTGACAGAGTAAAAAAAATACAATGGCCGTAAAACAATATTACATAGGTATTCAAATGAATCAGAAAGAGCTAATTAAGACCTTTATGATGATTTCAAACGGAAGAAACCCTTTGGTCTCCATGGTTTATACAAAATATTTCAGCATTGTAAGGTTTAACCCTTCAACTGTCCAATTATTCAATTGTAATTTATTGAAAATTATTCAGATTTGACAAAATATAGGTCAACCCTTTTCAAAATCGTGCTGATTGATGGCTTTAATATGCTTAAAAGGCGGTACTGAATGTGGTAATAATTGAGTGAATTGAAAACCCAATATATTCGGCACCGGCGGTTAAAGGGTGAAAGGTTAACATCATTTACTGACATCTCTCAAAGGCTCTAAGCTCCACAACTGTTGTCTTTGGTTTCTTCAGAGCATGCTCCAGTTCCAGAGTTCTTGACTCGATTCGTTTGCGTTTTTCAAGTTCTACTTCTACAGTAGCTGTTGGGAGCAAAGGTTAGAGAAATGCCATCATAAAAGAGCTAGCATTTCATAAGTAATGCTTGACTATATTGCTCTACTGCTATGAAAGATGCAAAAATAATAAAACAACAAAACTGAGCACTGTGGTGTTATACAAATTACTGTCTTTTAAATAAAAATTTTCATCCCGAAGCAGTAATAAAAATGTGTGAGTTGAGGGAATAAAAATTGTGTATAGATTAGTGACAAAAGGACATACCAGTATATTGTAATTTTGTGCAGTTGATTCTGATAGTCACAAATAAGTAAGTTATGGCATAAGAATGAGGAATAGCCCTATTTAATAAAAGTCAAATCAAATTATTTCACACTCCTGAGACGTGATTATCAATCGCAAAATACAAATTTTCAAGCAAAAAAATGTTTAGTCCCTTTAGTGCCACACATTCAATCACCTAATGATGATCTATGCTGCACCAAAAAGTTTGTATGTTACAAAATTTTGGGATGCAATATACTAAATACATACAAGAAGCATATGAAATGCATGCAGTATATCTGTAAAATTAAGCTGGTACATGTAATAATCATTCTATTAGAAACAAAATGAAATAATAATGGACTATATCAATATTACTGACAGAATAATCTGGATGGTATCTTCCTGCACTAAATGACATGTAGTATTCAGGTAGCTTCACGTGCAAATGAACAATGATTAGATAAATTTTCCTCCTGTTAACTTTCTAAGATATCACAGATAATGTTAAACATGGCATAGCTGTCACTGCGCAATCTAATGATACATGCATAGTTTGTTAAGATGTTATTATTACATTCATGATGCATACAATAAGCTTACCTTTGGGAGTTTGCTTCAGTCTAGAGCGCCAGTCCTCACGTGGTATAACTGTTAGTGTCGTTGAGCATTCAGCTTCACCAAGGGGATTCTTGGCAACTACCCGAATGGTTCCCTGATCGTATTCTCTAACTTTTGGTATCTCCATTATGTGAATCATGCCATCGTAGCGCAATTTAAATCTCTGGCCCTGTAAAAAATACAGGAAACTAAATGATAATAAATTTCAAATAATAAAATAAAAGTGAATTTAAAAACAAAAAAATCCCCCCCCCCCATTTCACTTTATTTAATAGGTCTATGACAATTATAGACCCATAGCAAAGGTATTCAAATGAAATGGAAAGAGCTAACTAAGACATTTATGGTGATTTCAAATTGAAAACACTTTTTGGTCTTCATGGTCTATACAAAAATATTTCAGCGCTCTAAAGCTATAAGATTTAAATTTTCTAGCAAACACAAGATGCTAACGTACTGTTGGATTAATGTTGGACCACCATCTGTGACGCTGACCAACATTAAGCCAGCATTGGCTTAACCCTTAGACCACTAATGTCGACTACAGTAGACATTCTGTGTTTTTATTGTCACCCGTATAACCAGTTGTCAAAAGTAAAATATGCTTTCAATTTTGAAACACTGATAAATGTTAGGACTTAATTTTCACAAATAACACAAATTTTCATTCACTTGAGGTTGTGGATCGCGGTGGCGAGACACAACTTCAAGTAGCTGAAAATTTATATTTTATAGTTCAGTGGCCTAAGGGTTAACATCTTGTGATTGCTGTGTAGCTTTCACGTACCGTTACAACCATGGCTCCGTTGATCCACCATGTCAGCCTAGGTCTTGGATGTCCTCCAATCTTCACCATAAACTTAGCCGTGTCGCCCTCTTCCACTTGCATTGCTTCGGGGAGCAGGTCAAACACTGGCGCGTTAGGTGATACTTCTTCCTCCTTAGCAACTTTTGGAATATTTGATCTGGAGTATGTGACATCACACATTAGTTTTGCAAAATACCAATAACATAGGGCATAAAAAGTTTGTGTTATTGTTACAAAGACAAGACAATTTCATTTACATCCTTGATAAGCTTGCACCTTTATTCTAATCTTTCTTAGTAAGAGTAAGCAGTATGGAGAGAGCTTGTCAAATTATTATGTCTCTTCTAAAGTATATCAACAAATATAAACTGTGTAATTTTACCTTCTCATAGATTCCTCCATCACATGAAGATGACCAGCACCTTCAGGTAGTTGAGTAGTTGTGATTATAGAGTCCTTACCTGGAAATATAACATATATATATGGAAATATAAGAAGATAAAGTAGAGATCTAGCAATCCAGATGAACCCCAGACTAATTAACCCATAGAGGCCTCATGTCAAGATTAGTAAAATTTTAGAAATCAAATATGTCTCAACTCTATGACAATTACATCAGTTATGCCATAAATTAACAAATCCGACAAATTTTTAGTCACTTAAAGTTGTGGTTCGCGGCAACGAGACACAACTTCAGGTAACTGAATTTTTTAATTTATAGCTAAGAGCTCTGGGGGTTTAATCAAGGATTAATCTATGACTAGGAAGAGATGGAATATGATTGAAAAGAAAGGGTATGATTTTATTATTCCAAAGTTGTAAAAGCCGCCAAATTTTTCAGGTTTCAGGTGTACTGGTAATCCTCAAACATGCTGATGACTAGAGCACATAGTGTTGAAAAATTTGTATTGGAATATTTTTTAAGTCTTACCAAGACATTTCAGTTCAGCTTGGACTGTATCGGTTCCAAATTTGTTAGTAGCACGGCACATATAAATGCCATTGTCTTCAGGGTATGTGTAAAGAATATCCAAGGCTACGAAGCCAAAGTCGTTCACAGGCTTGAATCTATGACCTAAAGCACAAGAATAAGAAAAGTTGAAATTGTATTCATTAGGAAATATAGTCTTATATTTTTGCTGTTTTGAAAATTAAAACTATTTTGTGTTTTATTGAAAATAATTGCATTAATAACTGCTGCCACATTTTAATACTCAAATATACAAACATTTGTAAAAATTTAAATAATAATTTTTTTTTTAAATCCTAATTTGGTAAAAATATGTGTAAAACATGTTTTTTACTCGCATTCAACTTAGTTAAATTTAAGCAAAAAACAGCAAAAGTGTCTCACCTGCTCTAAGCATCTGCTCGTCTTTGTACCATTCCACTTCCATGTTGGGGTCACCAACAGGCACCAGGCGGGACTCAAAGTGAGCTTTCTGTGTCTCTGTCAAGTCCAGGAGTGGCTTGATTGGGAACTTAAACTTTGGTGGACGCTGTTGTTCACGGTTGAACATATCAGCGGAATCAGGCATGACATGTGTCTTAACCATAGGAGCTCTGGTAGGAGCGGGCTCACTGCAACACAAAAATGTGCCAGTTACAACAATGCCACCCAGTTAACCATTTCAACGTGGGGACCGTCTTTAGTAGATTAACATATGTTTTCATAAAAAGCATATTTTATTTTATTACAACATTCACAAAATTAGTTTACTTGAGTAATGTAGTTTAAAAGCCATAAGGCACTCAAAAATCTGAATAACTGGCTGCAATGATCAAAACTTACGTTGGCATTTCAGCATGATCTGCTACATCTCTTGGTGTCCTGCGAAAATAGTCATACACATTGTTAGTTTAATTCAGATGATAACTTCACATATTTATGCAAATATAAATTAGTTAAAATAAATGATAGTATTCTAATTTAAATGCTTACCCAGTCCTGTTTTCCTTACTGTGAATTGAAATAATGTAGTCTCAGTAATACACAGATAAAAAAATTGAAACTAAACTATTTATTCTCCAAACTATTGCATTTCTTTATTTTAATAGTTACACAAGTTGTTGAACTACAAATAATGCATGTGGTCCTGGTAGGCCCTACTTATTTCATAAGCAGATCTAATATTGAATTGAACAATATCTACATTGCCAAGACAAAATATGTAAATATTGCAAATCATCACTTAGAATTATATAATCAAACTTGTTAGTTATAGTTTATCTATGTGTGGATAAAGCTAATACCAGTTATACAAGCATATTAGTGTAAAGTCAAAAGACATATAGCAGATTGGTCATCTTTTTATTAGTAACATTTTATTTGAAAATATACCAGTAAGTATTAAGCCATTATTAGTAGCAGTTTTTTGAAACAACATAAGTATTCGATACATATAATTATTAAGAAAGCTAAACAATATGGTTAAACAAACTTTTGCATAAATATATCAAGCAATGCTAATGTAAATTTAAAAAAATTGAAGGTATTAGATACCTAACTCATGCAAGTACAAGAAGCCAGGTTATGCATGTCCCTGGTATGCACTTACCCTTACAGTGCGGGGACCGACTTTAGACTTCAGAATCTCACGTCTACAGAAGTCAGATTCTGATGTCTAAAGTCTAATTTAAAAATGTATTATGTATTATGGCCATAGATCCATAACATAGGTATTCAAATAAAGTGGAAAAACTAACTAAGACATTTATAATAATTTCAAATTGAAAAAATCCTTTGGTCTCCATGGTTTTTGCAAAAATATTTCAACGGTTCAAGGGTTATTACTAACATCAGCTTCACGTTGGTATGCTTTAAAAAACCATCATCGTTAGTAAGACATCAGATTAAAATATAACAAAATAAAATGTTATTATGCAATGCTATATTTCACAATGTTAGGGTTATTTAGTGCTGCCTAATAGTAAATTATGCGACCGTCTTCAACATTGGCCCAACTTTAAACCAGCATTGGGTCAATGTTTCCGTTTGCCGGGGTGGTACATGTATGATGTCAAGAATATAAAAGTGAAAAAAGCAATAAACATGGGTCTACAGAGGCGTGAGATGTACAGTCCATAGGGTACATAGCACAGTGAATATTAGTTGTCTAAACTGTTATTATGCAATGCTATATTTCACATTAAATTGGGTTCATATCTCATCTTTGCCAGGGTGGTCATCCCAAGAATATAAAAGTGAAAAAAAGCAGTAGCTAGGTCTACAGAGGTGTGTGATGCATGGTTCACCGGGTAAATACACAGTGGATATTAGTTGTCTATCTCAGCACACAGTTAGTTGTTTTCATGCATAAAGTCATTAGCATCTCACTGTTCATCCTCCTGTATATATTTCAACAGAGGAGAGTCCTGTGGTTTGAATAACGGAGCTTGTACGGGCTTTGTCTGTGCTGGTCTCTGAGGCTCGGCTACCACCGGCTCCTGTACTGGTTTGGGTGGTGGTGGAGCTCTGACGGGCTGTGACACCTGCGGTTTCATCCAGGGCGCATCCACCTCCATTGGCTCCTGCTCTCTGGGTTTAGTTTGAGGTGCTGTCACTGGTGCCCATGGCTGTGTCATTGGTGTTGGTGGTGGTGTGGGTGACAGCATTATGTCTGCTCGTGACTTCATCATGTCTGGTGTAGATGGCTTGGCCGGCGCTGATACTGGCCTGTTCATACAAACACTTACCACTCAATACATCCCATCAATCACAGTACAATAATAATAGTAACAATACTATATCTAATACCCAAATTAACCAAAGATTTTCTTCGGGCAGTCAACATCAATGTCCAAATATAAATAAAATTAATATTTTTGGTTATTTTAAAAATCAGACATAAAATTTAGTTTTTTCATGATAAAAATTATATTTAATAATGTTTAAATACAATGTTAGATACAAAATATATAGTTACACATTCGAACGTTGATATAACATTTCTCGCACCCAGCTTAAATGAGCTGCATTAACGATCACTTAAATCACACTATTTTGGCACAAGATATAATATAACTAATTTGTTTCTACAAGGAAATAAAGCGAGGAACATCTGGCAATTTACATTGGAGAAAGCATCATGCAGGGAGTGGAGACCAAAATATCATGTGTGATTGATCATATCAATTTAAAATACACAATATTTTATAACATTTGTCAATTTGTATCTTATTAGTGCTAGCCACAAAACATATGTCTCAGAAAAACGAAATTTCCACATTTCTAAATGATTTGTGGAAGGGCAGGTAATATAATAAAAAAATTCAGTAAATATTTGGGGGAAAACTGGAATAAATATTAATAATAATACCTTTCCATTGTTGGCGAGACAACATCTGTGCCCCTGTAAAAGTATATTTTAGAATACAATGAGAAAACCTGAACCCACTTTGACTATCCAATCTTCAACAATAACAAATTATACCACTACCCTAATTGGCTTAAATATAATTATAATATCTCACATCCTCAGTGTGATAAAGAGCTTTCTAAGAGTATCATTTTCAAGTTTTTATAAGAAAAACTACCATATGCAATGACTGCAAGTAGTTTGCTGCCTAGTGAATATTGTTATTACAAGTATTATCATTTGAAAATTAATGCAAATGTACGATAATAGGTGGAGGAAAACTGGATTCTCAGTGACGTAAAGATGTCTCTAATTATAAAAGTTTTAAGAGACTATTCTGTTAGTTAGCGACAAAAATAAATTAATTCTCATATTAGTATTAAAGAATTGTATCAGACACTTTGAAAAATGGCAGATACAACCCTTTAATGCTGTGGTGAAAAAGCATTCAAGTAATATGGACTACCTGATACAGAATACCTAATATTAAAGGTTTACATTATTACAAGTATTATAAATGATTAAAAAATAAATTTGTGCTTACTTGTTATCTCAACCCTTAAAATATGGCAAATGCGACTATGTCTATTTATGAATATTTTGTGGAGCTTAAATGGTGAATGTTTTGTTTTTCTTAAAAGCCTTACTTCTTAAATTGAACACATATTTGTAAGTATATTGTTCACCCACTTGAATTTGTTCTGGGTAGCAACAGGAAGACAATTTACAAATTATAAATTGTCTCATTCAATGATTTATGGGTTGAGATAAATAGCAGGTAAATAAAATATATCTTCGCTTGTTGACAAAAAACCAGCTGCTCAAAAAATAAAAATAGATTATTAGACAAAAAGCATTGACACTGTGGTATACATCGATTCTATGTCAGTGGTGGTTCTAATGTGATGTAGCATGGCAAGTAAAAATAATTGAGTGAGTAAGATTCATGCAAATTATGGGAGACGTTTTACATCCCATCCTAAAAATTTGCTTGTGAAATAAACATAAATCATTAGACACTAGGAATTGATAATGCGGAATACAATGTTTCTACATCAGTAGCGACTCTAATGGAATGTAGCGTAGCGAGTAAATAAGATTGACAGTTAGTGATGATTATGCAGGTTACGGACAAGTGGGGCATGAGGTGGATATGAGGAAAGTTAGCATGTGTGTTAATTCGGAAACACACCTCTCCTCAGGTGCAAAATCTGCTGGACGCTGTGTTGATTTTAATTTGAAGGGTAATTCAAACTCGTGCTGTCCAATCTTTGGTAGTTGTTGAGCTGGTCGAGCCACAGAGCTGATCTGTGGTGTGTGTAAGGGTGCTTTAGGGCGTGGTTGGGAGAGTACAGAGGGTGCACTAGGCCTTCTCTCTGGCAGAGACAGAGGAGAGAAACTCGGTCTGCAAGATATGCAAGCAGCAAATCAACATCACAAAAGGGACAATGGGAAAACTGTTAATCTTATGGGAATAATTTGTGAAAAAAATTAAAAGACCTTAAAAATATTTCTTACATAATCATTGCATAATAAATTATTTTTTGCAGAAACAGTCAACTATCACTTATATCATTTTTGACGAAGAAATAAAATTTAATTTATATACAGTTAATTCTAGCAACATTGTATAATATTATGTTACTTTATATAATAAGGAATGATAAAAATTTGTTAATAATGAATGAATGCAAATTAAATCCTAATTAAATTCTTACAAATTTTAAAAGTAAATTGGAGAAAAAAAACAATTAATGTAACTGAATGTCGGGTGTAGAGTAGTGATTAGTTAGGTATCTTGGGGTAAAAAACGTGAGGAGAAAAATCAAGCTAAGGCACCTGAATGTCTGCTTGATTTCTGGAGTTGATGGCCGCCGGGGTTGAGTGGCGGACATGGCAGGTGGTGCAAATCGAGTCACAAATGTCGGGGACGGAGCAGAGGGTGGAGCTGGTGGTCTGAAATAATGCCCATGTACAATATCAATATTGGCATGTGTATAATGGTATTTATGTAGCAGACATGCCAACCTCCATCTAATAAAAAACGGATGTCAACCTCCATCTACCGTGATAAAAAACGTAATTCTAGGGTGGAAATATTGTAATTCGACAACATCAAACGTAGTCAGTTTGTATTACCACTTCTGTTTAAGTGATTATATTTTGTTCATATGTTTGTATGCACTTCACTAATTAAATTGCCAGAAATTTCATTTGTGTACATTACAGACAATTTAAGCAGTCTGATTTACTGTGGATCAATAGTCGGCCTTCTAAGGTCTACTATTGCTTCACAGTGAATCATGTGCTCTTCTCAAGTTCTCATACACGATTTCAGATATTTATTAAAAATTGTATAAAAAAAATTAGCCAAGAGTAGCAAAATCTAAAATCGAGTTTGCCACGCCCAAATCCTAAATGTAGTCTTAGCTGAAAGGCAATAGAAATGCCCTTGAAAAAATGAATGTACTCAAGAGCAGAGTCAATTAAAATTAACAAACGTATTTCTGTAATAATCCGTAATAATCATGTGGATACATCAGGCCAACACATACAAAATAATGCTAAACTGAAAATGATTTAATAGTAATAACAGCTCCTATGATCGGAGCTCCTTCACTTCATGACCAGATAAAACAAAATAACAATAGATGCACAACATTCTTAAATAGTACACAGTAATAAAGAACACAGCCTAATAGTAGAAATACATAAGAGAGAACTCTTATGTATTTCTACGAATCAGCAGTTTAACAATTTATAAAACTGTCATGATTTTTATACTTGACAAAAACTTAACAATAAAGCTCAACCTTAACCCTTAAAGCACCCAGCAATGTGTTTTCACACAGTCAATTGTAGCTACAATTTCCACCCCAAGGTGAAAAAAAAAACTTTTCTTCAAATTACAATTATAAAAGTGTGACATATCAAATGAAAGTATAAAATTTCATTTTTGATGGCTATGCCATTTTTATCTGGAACGAACTTTGTTAAAAATATGTCTTACGGTGCGTATAACATATATTGACACAGGTTCTTAAAGTGATAAGCACTATGTGATATTTGGTTACAGTGTCACATTAACAAATTTACAATGCGTCACATACTACTGAAATCCAAATATGATGAGCTAAATATTTCTGTTTCAGTTTTTTTATTTCAGTTTGATTTTTAAATAATGAAAAATAGTGCTTATCAAATGTAATATTGTTACATCACACAGCATGCTATAAGTATTATGCGGTATACCATACTAACATTTCTATGAAATAAATATTACCTATAAATATTTTTTAAAAATAAACAACATCAATATTGTATTATACATGTATTATACATGTATTATGCTACATGTAGTAGAGTACAGATTCTACTTCAGACAGCGACACATTTAATTCTTAAAGGCATGCTCACTAATTATTTGTTTTATTTATTTGTTTATTTATTTTCATGAACAGTATAAATGCATGCTTAGCTTCATACATTGATGACAATATAAACTGTCTGAGTTAAAATAAAATTATGTTAAATGTATAAATTAGATTTTATTCTAACACAACCTTGACACCAATAATGAATTAGGCCTACCATAAAATGTACTAAAGATAGTAACATGTTTCCACTATTATACTAATAAATAGATTTGTACAAACAAATTTACAACAATGAAAAGAGCACTGTCTGTAAGATTAATTAGCCACAAAAACTAAACTTGCACAGAAAAAAAAATACATATATTATTTTCTTCCTACATTTATTTTCAGAGAAAGAGAGGAGTAAGTTGAAGCAATTCCTCAGATTTTATGTATTTGTATGTGATGTTTTGTGGCTACTTAACCTATACAATAGTCTTAATTCATTGTAAATTTCTACTCATTCAGGCTAATATATACTGCTGCAATATTCCTAGCAAACATCAATGCATTCAACTCCAACCTTGGATCAAAGTTGTCAACAACTCTGACAATTCCGCTTTTCATTTCATCAGAATAACCGATCTGGTCATACCGTGGTGTGCCAACAACAGGCATAGGTACAGTAACTGGTACTACAGCTGGTGCCTTGGTGGGAGAGGTTGGGGCGAAAACTGGCAATGGTCTACACACACAGCAACAGATCATTACTACCTGTATCCACCTAATCTGGGCTCTCATGCCACATTTATAACATGTAATTTATTTAAAATAAAGCCTAGTCTTGTGCATTTTAAGTGGCACATTAAATAATGTAGAATAATGGTTCCTTGCAGTGAATATGTGTTTCATCATGGAAATTAGAATTATAATCTTTTGTGTCAAATTTAATAGCCTACAAAATTTGATGTTGTGAGACAACAAATGGTACAACATCAATTCTTCATTCAATACATTACAAGATATACTCATCCTTTGGAATCATTTGTAAAGTGACACCTTTCAACCTGGCTTATATAACTTATTTAGCTGCTGTTATTCCAATGATAAAATCAATTCACCCGCAAATATAAAGTTTCTATCTACACGGTCAATGATAATACACCTATTTAAGATCAAAATTTTGCTATTTCATTGCCTGTCTCCCTGTTGAAAAACAAAACAATAACAAATCAAAACCTGGTTACTTACGGTGTAGGTGTTGTCCTACGTGCTGGTATGACCAACTTCCTCTCTGGCTCAGGTTTACGTGTCTCCACTAAACAAAAATACATAAATAATTACATGTATGATCATAACCAGGCGCGGATCCAGACAGGGGGCGCACGCCCACCTGTTTTTGCGCGACATTCTTTAAAAAGTCCCCTAAATTGGCCTAAATATGCCCAAAAACTCCCCCCCAAGCCGCCTGCGCCCCCTTTTTTTCAAATCCTGGATCCGCCTCTGATAACAATAATATAAATCTGACAGACACAAATATACTGTGATCAACATATTATACATTGAACAGCATAAGACATCACATATCGTGACAGAACACACTGAACCATGCCAAACTATGCATCATGAAATAATAACATACATTTTAATTTGTAATTGTTTCTGAAAAACTTTAATGTATTGCTTTAACAATTATTTAGTCACATTGTCAGCTTGGTAATAAAGAGTCCTATCTGCAATGTGTAAAATACTCTTACTCACCCAGGTGACAATTTGTATCTATCAGGGTATAACATACCCAGCTCTATATATTTCAAACAATTTTTTTTTCAGAATTAAAATTTACATTAAAAATGTAATGGAAAAGAGATAAAGCTAAGATCAGTTCAATCTTAAGAGTTTTAGTGGGATGTACCCCTGTTTATTTATGTCACACAGATGATTAACCCATTTAAAAGTTATTAAATTAGAATTTCACTCACTTGAAGTTGTGTCTCACTGCCGTGATTTACAACTTCAAGTGAGTGAAAATTATTCAGATTGGACAAAATTGAGGTCAACGATATCGAAACATTGCTGATTATTGATGTCACGTTTTATCTTTAACATGTTTGAAATTTAGTATTTAATTTGCTAATAAATAAAATTTAAAAACCAATACCCGATATATCCGTGACCGGCGTTAGCGGATAAAGCTAGTAACTCTAGTCAGTTCCTCACCTTGTACAATTAGTCTGGCGCGGTTGGTGGCAGTTCCGGCCAGATTGGCAGCGGTACACTGATACCAGGCTGTGTCTTCTGGTGCTAAAATAGGGATAAATAGCGATGAGCTACTTCCTTCTGTCTCAATATGATACTTGTTGCCAGGTGTAATGTGGCGTCCATCTTTCTGCCAGCTCATCATAGGAACTGGAACACCGACTGCTTGAGCATGGAACTCTGCAGACTGTCCCTCAAGTACAGTCTGGTTACCCATACGATCCACAAAGCGAGGCATAGACGCCTCTTCACGTGCTGCAGGAAAAAACAGAGGTTATTAGATATCAAATTATCAAAAGCAAAATGTTACAAAATATTATCAACAGTAATGACGACAAATTAGTATAAACCCCTAGAGCGTATATACACGGGTTGAAGCTAGTTTCAAACTTAGTAAAATGTCACTGAAATTGATAGAATAGTTTGTGATAGATGCCCAGTTGATCAAATAACTAAATGTGGGATATGTCTATTTTTCATATAAAGATATATTTTTCATCATTTAAAGATGGAAATTGCGTTAGCAATCCCGGCTTTGAATGAAAGAAAAATAGGATCAAACAAGTCAGCTGGATAAGGGTTAAATTAAAAGTTTCAGAAAAATACATCGATTTGTTAAAATTAAATCAAAATGTTTATCAGTGTCACATATTAAAGGCACATTTTTTACATTTAGAAACTGATTACACAGATGTTAATGAGTACACTAGGCCTACTCTAGTCGACATGAGTGCCTTAGGGGTAAAAGAGTCCTTTTTTTCATCTTAGGTGGCAGATACAACCTTTAATACCAAGGTGATGATGTATGGCAGCCAATCTTCATATTCTCAATTGTTAATTTTAGATTATGAAAAATCTGGAGCTTGGACATCATTAGTTAGAAGATTACCATGTTTCAATATACAGCAAAGAAAGATGAGAAACTTACGTTTGACATTGAGTGTCACAGTGAAGCGACTCTCACCCGCTCTGTTTTGAGCAATGCATGTGTATGTGCCATCATCGTACTTATGTGTAGCAAATATGATTAATGAATTGATCCCATCTTCATTGACTACAATCTTGTGCAGATTGTCGTTAAAGACCTACATAACAAATCAAACTTAGTTTAGGTATTTTAAAGCTGTGGGATGTATCATCATTAAAATATTTGAAGTTTACAAAAAACTTTCAATAGAAATCATCCAAACATTCGAAATTCAAATGCAGCATAAAAAATAAAGTTTGGGATTGAACACTTATGATTGATTATTATCTAACTTTTTTTATTGAATTACTAATTAAAAAAGGTGTAATGGAAATTCATAACAAAACAAACTATAATGTACCTGTGCGCCGTCTCGGTACCATGTCATCTCAGGTACTGGTCTGCCGGAAACGACGCAGTCAAAGCGACACATCTGGCCCTCAGGAACTTCTTGATCCATAGGGACTTTTCGGAAGACAGGTTTGTAATGTTTCTCTGATACACCCCCCAGTTCACGTGGACCAACCTGGTCTCCAGGACTGAAAAAAAAAAGATTCTGTGATAGTACGATGGAATAAAATGTTGGTCTTTAAAAAGAGCAATAGCCAAAGTTAAGATAAGTTAGTATATAGAGATAATGTTAGTCTGTAAATTTTATCTGAGTGATAATAACAATGCATGTCAACAAATTACAACACCTACATCAAATAGAATCACTGTTACATACCACAACCACAAAATATGCTATTGACAAATTGATTAGTTACAGATCCATACTATGCATATGTCTGCAATGTCTTCAATGTATAATATTATATTTAATAGTTCAACCTTTCTACTAGAATTATTTACAGAAAATATATCTGCTATATGTACATCTATATATTAATGAAATCAAGGGTTTATAATATGTTGATTGTTTTCAAAGATTATTCTGGTATATAGTTCTTTGAAATAAAAATTTATAAATTTATATCACCAATGAGCAAGAGTTAAGGCAATGATTATTTTATCAGTTATCTCTTGTCTGATTCAAATGTTTATCGTCTTTATCTATTTTTATGGTGGAGGGGGGGGGGGGTTATACACAAGAGGTCATAAGGCCCAGACACCTCACTTTGAATTGTGACAAGAGCATTGACATATAAATTATTGTCATGTGCCACATGCCGTGACAACATGATAGTCGCAAATATGATTAATATGTGAATAATTGTAAATTTGTATTTGAATAATATTTAGATGTCTTGTATAACATTTTACATGAATACTAAATGCTTTTATCTAAAACTAAAGGTTAGTTCCCACTACTTTTGATTAATTATCTAAATATATGTATGTTATGGTGAATGTATGTACACATCTTCTACATATCTATCATTACGTCTACATAGGTTGTCCAATCCAACCTTATTCTGTGATAAGCCAAATAAGCTGTGGTATTAGTTTCACGGAAATGCTCGATGGAATAGGATTTTTCATCCTCTGTCTCATCACTGTAATAGTGAAAATCACATGCAAATAAATTAAAAATCACTACATGACAATGATGCCACACAAAGGATAAAAGCCATTACTGCTGTTTGCCTTTGCACTGCAGAAGAACAAATGTTACCACTCATCTAATGTATTAGTATTCACTTTTAGTCTTTCAGAAAAACAAACTGTGGTTAAAAACACTTGATATTAGAGTCTATAAGTTTGTTAATGTTGAATTTCTCTCATTACAGCTGGAATTATAGTACTAAACATCCAACTCAAAACTCCAAATTAAAGAAAATATACATTAAGGATTATGGCTGTCCCAATGGTGGACTAATGTTGACCCAGCATCTTTGCCGCTGGCCTGACTTTAGTTTATCATTGGGTCAGTGTATCAAGTTTGCTGGGTGTACCGGTGAATGGCTAGGAATAATGCTTGTTAGAAATACATATAAGATTGACTAATGCATTTTAGAAATGTTTCAGGAAAACCAGGATGACAAACAGGTGTCACAGAAGAAGATGTACTTTTTATATCACTAAAATAATAAAACGATATAAGTTCACCGTCCAATTAAAACAGACAAAAAACGATTACCCAGTAGCCAAACAATTAAGATATAAAAAAGCAGTAGCCACCTCTTCATCATTCTCTGTAGCGTTTCTGGTTGGACATATGAGGTATCATCAATCTGGCCGAGTCCCTCAACATAAAGCTCGGCAGAACATGTATCTCTCCCAGATACATTGGTGGCGCAGCAGGTATAGTGGCCAGCATCTTCAGGGAAGGCCACTCTAATACGCAGAGAGCAATAACCGTCTGGGGTCAGCTTCATCACGTAACGATTTGATGGCCTAACAAGCCTGCCGTTGTGATACCATTGTATCTAGACAGACAGAAAGAGAATTATGAGTTGTCATAAAATCAGTTTATTTTCCAGGTGAAGTTTTTTTATAGAATGCAAAGCTTTCCGAAATTAAGATTGGAAACATGTATGGCTATCTATTAACCTTTGAGTATCCATTTGGCATATATATGTCATGACATATGTTTTGAATATAATGAATTTAAAAAAAATGAGAAGCATATTGTCATCATTTGAAGCTAGAATTGTTTAAAAAATTGCATGTTACAAGAAATGTTTATGAATTTGTTAGTTATATTTTCACAACTGAACATGTAGAATAGCAATTCTCAGCAGCAAATAGCTATATTCAAAGAAAATTGCAAATAGAATGGTTTGACTTAGTAATCTTTATATAATTTTTCTAATATGCTAAGGGTTTGTTTATTTTCTTGCTACATATTCCAGCGTATATCTAATAACAAAATCTGCCCTCTGAAAGTTCCACCAACTCACATTTGGTGTGGGATTTCCTCTGACTTTGCACACAAAGGTGGCGTCAGATCCCTCCATCAATTTGAAGTTGTTCATCTGCTGGTCAAATATAGGCACTGATGGTGGTGCAGCTGGACTAGTGTCCTGTAAAGCCTGGTTGTCCTGCACAGGGTAATGTGCTGGTGTCTTGCCTTCACGAAAGTCAATCTCTTCTTGCAGACGTTTTTCAAAGTGAGATACTTTGAATCCCTGCTGTAAATCATAGAACAATTACAGTAAATCACAAAAACAACAAGGTAGAACACTTGAATAGTTTTAACTTTAAAAATAAATTTTAAAAGTTTCACACTTTAAAACGCGAGTCACAGTGACCTAGGTTAGCCATAACTAGTATCAATTATTTGTATCATAGTGTCAGGTTGTTAGGTTAAATGTTTAAACATTTTCCGTCTTACAGTATTTTAATTTCTACTTTATTGACTCTACATTGGGGTAATGTTTGAGGATAGTGACCCTACATTAAACCCACATAGGGTGAATATATACAGCTTTCTGGGCAGCCACGTAGACATAGCAAAATGAGTTACCTCTTCAGGAGCTCGGTCAGCTTCAAGATCTGAGAGTCTTGCCTGAGACGCCTCCTCTAAAGCACGCTCAGACATGGGTCGATAGAAAGATGCCGGAGATCGGGATGGTGTGGTGGGTTTTTCAGCTCGGGGAGGCATCACCTGACTTGTCATGGTGGGAGACTCACGGATGGGTGTAATAGGCTTTGGTGAGAACTGCTGTTCTTGCAACCACTGTTGATAACGATCTGAAAAAAATATTTATAAAATGTGTATATCATTTTATTTGTCAATATTCTTTCAAACACACTTTCAAAGTACTGATTATCTGACAGTTACCTCGAAAATAATGTAGAATCTGCATTAAAAGAGTCTTAAATATCAATGCACCCAATTTTCACTTCCGCTCGCTCCCTTTCTTTTGCCTTGGAGATAAAGTTTTCTATTTTTTATTGTGTTTCACTAATACCTTTATTATTATTGTTATTTTAAAATTGTACTAGCTTTACTACTTTACAATTCAAATCGTGCAATGCCTTCCCAGCAAACATGATACATTAAGCCACTGTTGGAGTAATATTGCCCCATCGTCTGTGATGCTGGCCAACATTATTGATGTATCGAGTTTGCTGGTTGAGGGATAATGTACCCGGTACTGCATTGACAGTTCTCTTACCTGCACCTAGAAGTAATGCGGAGGTTGATTTTTCACCGACGTTATTGATGGCAGTGCATGTGTACTCTCCTTCATCTTCATTTCGTGCATTCAAGATGGTCAATGTTGTCTTGCCAATATGCTGGTCATAGGTTGACTTGTAACTGTGGAATATGGTTTCAACATGATACCCAGTAAATATACATGTGAAGAATTTTGATTCAAGTTAATGGCAATATTGATGTTGATAAAATCAACAGTTATAGAAAGTAACATATGTACATGTATATCTATAAATATGTACATTGTATATTTAAATCTAGTTTATTCTTTTAAGTATTGTTTATCATGCTTGTTTAAATTCCAATCACCCTTTCCCAACACCTATATTAGAGCTTTGAGCACATTTTGTAAAAAGGACACAGTGTTATAAATCACCAACTAAGTTTACTAAAATATCAAATGAAATCTCAGTAGGTGGCCTTCACTTTTATTGTGATGGTTTTGATACCTTTATTAAATGAATTCTATTCAAAATAGTCAATGTGATAAAAAGGTTAAACAGATTCAAATTGTCTTAGCTAACTTATCACTCAAGTGGCAGAAAGACTGCGCACATTCCACGAAAGCAGGTACTGAAATTTGCCTTTGCAGGGCAGACAGCGTTGTCAAAAAACTCACCGATTTTTGTCAACCAGAGGATGGCCACGCCTTGTCCACAGTATCTCTGGTGGAGGGTATCCTCTTACTTGGCACTCAAAGTAAGCCGTCTGATAAGGTTTCAGTGGCTGGTTGATCAGCTGTATCTCAAACAGTGGAGCCTCAGTGGGCCGTGGTGACATAGCCATGGGCGCTGGTGTACGAGCTGAACAAACAACAGAAACACAATGAGAAGAGCTGAACAAACAATAGAAACTCAATGAGAATGAATAAGCATGAGTGCGAACAGAACTGTGATGATAAATAGTTATGAAAATGTATAGGAAAAGAAACAGTGTAGGACATGTATCACAATGTAATTACTGGGATATGTACAATTTGACCCAGGACATATTCCAATTATATATAGCCAATTTAACCCTTGTCCTGCCGAGTTATTTCTATTGTATTTTTTTGTCATTTGAAGCTGGAATTGCTAACGCAATTTCCAGTTTCAAATGACGAAAAATATTTATCTTTTTTTAAAAAGATACATCTTCTAAATTGAATTATTTGACCAACTGAGCATCTACCACAACTCTATTATCCATTTCAGTGACATATTATTTGGTTTAAAATCTGTTTCAACCCGTATATATACTGGCTCAGCAGGACAAGGGTTAGTGCTGATTTCATCTTCAAATAATTTAACTCGATGGTTTAAAGACAAAATAAAAAGTCTGAAAAATGGCTATAGCTCTGATTTGCACCTTAGAGGTTAAAACCCATACTAGAATTATAAGCTGAACATACCGTTGACAGTGAGCACCATGGTAGTTGAGTTAGGCACACCCTGTATGGTCACGGTGCACGAGAAGTGGCCAGAGTCCTCGGGAAAAGCCTCGGCGATTGTCAGCGTGCATATGCCATTACTGTAGATGATCTGGTAATCTGGGGAGCTGAATATCTCCACCTGGTTACGGAACCATTGCACGTTGTCGGGGGCGGGGTACGGGGAGATGGTGCAATTCAAAACAACACGTTCTCCTTCTCTGGCTAATTGGTTCTGCAGGGGCTGTCAGAATATATAACATACACAGTTCCTCAAGGTGAATTTGTTATTTAAACAGTTAAATAATTATATCAGTAATAGCAGTTGACAACGTGAAAAATTTACTTCCACATGAATCTGATGATCAAAATAATATAATTTATGTGATAATTAATCAGATAGGATCTATCAAAATGACATTGCATATTTATCTACAAATGAAATAAACGCAATAAGTTGTAAACTTTTCAATCTTGCCTACTTGAAATTGTGTCTCGTTACCACAACCCCCAAATTCAAGCGGGTAGAAATTTCTCACATATATATGTATGATTTGAATAAAAAAATGTATTGAAGTAGTCAATTTGATGTTCTTTTATCCTTTAAACAAGAAGATTTGAAGGATAAAAGAGCATTATATTGACTACTTCAATACGACTGAGAACGGCTATAGACGAGATTAGCACTTTAAGGGTTAACCCTTATCCTGCTAGGTGAATTTATTTTAATTTTCAACCACTTGAGGCTGTGCTCGCTACTGCGATCCACAACCTCAAGTGGTTGAAAATTAATCATATTTGTTTAATTTAAACCAAACATTTACAAATTTCGATGTTTAAATAGCCATTTCATTCACAAGAACAGTGAATTAATCCGCTAATAAAGTGAACTAAAAACGACTATTGTCGTGATTAGGATTTTAAGAGTTAAGATGATCATACCCTGGTGAACTGAGGCTTTGGCGGGGCCAGCTGTCGGCGTGGTCCCATGGGGGAAGCCTCCCTGCTTGAACCGGACATTGGAATGGTTTGCGGTGGTGTATAGATTGCATGTCGATCTGGTGATGCACCTACGGATGGACTCCTGGAGACCGGTGGGGACGGCGATGCTGACTCTTCAACACCCGAGGGAGCTACAACAGTACAGAAAAACGTATATAGATATCCACCATCAAATGCTGCGTTGAGGTTGCTACAACAGTACAGTAAAAGGTACATAGATATCCACAATCAAATGCTGCCCGATAGCTTATTAAATGACTATTTTAGTTGATTTATTTTAGAAAAGAGTGTGAACCTTAAAAAATGCACAGCTTTGCCTATGACTCCGACCATGCCACAATAATAATTCTCATGGAAGAACTAATTTTCAGATGTTTATTCTTCATAAATACAGTAGTAATACTTCTTGTCATTTGAAGCTGGCAATTGCGTTAGCAATTCCAACTTCAAATGACAAAAAATATGAAAAAACTATTCAGCGGCTAAAGGGTTAAAGGGTTCAATTGAAATTAAATCTTAAGGTAAAAGCCAAAAGGCAGTAACTGCTCTTCAATAAGTAAATGGTTACTGCTATTTGGTCTTGCATGCCAGAAATATAAGGCGATCATTCCAGCACAGACTTGACATTTATTCCGCAGACAGTGCTGTGTGTATGGTTGTTTATTTGGCATGGAGATAAAAAGATGCCACATGTGAATGCATAGCACAGCTGCTGCCTATAAGATTGTGCACGTCAGGAAAATATATCAATGTGAGATATCAACAAGCATTCCAAGATATGGGTTTAACCTTCAGACAACAAGAAAAGAGTGAGCAGTAAACTGTCATAAACATCACAAGATCGAAATCTGAGAAACAGTTGGCACACAACCAAAACACACAGTTGATGTGGATACGTTTATTCTGGTGTGCAATGCTCAATAGCAGTAAATACTTACTTTTCAAGTAGTTACTGCTATTTTCATTTATCTGCGCCTGCACTTTTATTGTACATTGCATATAGTTTTAACCTTTTACCCACCAAGTTATCTAATTTCAATTTTCACCCATTTGAACTTGTGTCTCGCTACAGAGATTCTCAACTTCAAGTTAGTGAAAATTATTCACATTTGTCTAATTTGAGACCAAACATTTACAATTCCTACTGATTGTACTTTAGTTTATTCCATGAAAACTTGTATTTAATATGATAAAAAAGTATTAAAAAGAAGGGTCGTGCTTAACGCTTAAAGGGTTAAAAATAAAATTTGCAAATTTAGGATGACACTTTGCCATGAACTTGCCAGAATACAATATTCACTGAATACCTTATTCCATATTTACCATATTTAACAACACGCGAAAAGTGAGTTGCTCCCAAAAATTAGGGCTTCGCACTCAAAGTTTGATTACAAATGCTAAACCACTTTTTCCATCACACATCAATTTTCCAGCGTACCTACGATTATATCGACATTATGATGGCCTCTCAATTTATAGCATGTCATAATTTAACACTAGCATGTCAAATTTTTCTTCACATGCTTTTTTTTTTTTAAATGATAGCATGTCAAATTTTCAATATATTCTTTACATTTTACAAATACAAACCTTCAACAATGAGTTCAGCAGTACACATCTCTCTTCCACCTCGGTTCTCAACACCGACTGAGAACTTTCCAGAGTCTTCATAGAACACCTCAGGAATGTAAAGCGAGTGGATATTACCCTCCTGTTGTATTTCAAAATCCGGTGAGCTAACGATCTGGGAGCCCTCACGATACCAGGTGACCTCTGGTGGGGGTTTACCGGTCACCTTCACCGTGAAGCGCACAGCTTCACCTTCTCTCACTTCTTTAGAGTGTAGCCTCTGGTCAAACTTAGGAGGGACCATCGAGGCTGGAAACACACGAAAAAAAACACATTGAAAACCATGTAATATTGTGTATGCTGTTGTTATTTTCTGTATATTTCATTGATTGATTGATTGTATTGTCATGATTAGAGAAAAACATGGGGTTGGTTTCAGTTGTAAACCCTGGGTAGACATAGTGATACATATTCAAAAATGTGTTAAGTGGATAACCAAAAATTTAAAATATGGTACAAATAATCTTAAAATATAAACCATTTGAATCTGAGTGTTCTCCATTTAATGGCTCTAGGTCACACAAAGTCAAACATTATTAAATTATCGGAATTTTGGATGTCTATGACTGGATATCATTTTTAAAAAAAGATGAAAACCATAGGCTTGTCTTGCATATTTTCAAAGTCATCAACCATTTGATTATAATGACCTCCGTTTGATACTTAAGGGCAATGAAGGTCAAAAATAGATATGCTTTTGTATGCCCACAGTGTGGTTTCCCATAGGTGAGTAATGGAAACTATAGCCCTATCTTACATATTTGTGAAGCTATAAACGATTTAGGTGTGATTGACTAAAACATCATTTTTATGAAGGGTTTTATTCTAATTTAGAGCATAATAAGCTATTTCCCGGTTTTTATAATAATATATTAGAACAGAAACATAATATTACTTGTGAATGCTGCATCACTATCATATTACTTTTCTCTGTTAATAATATTGCCACGGTTGGCACATTTGCCTATTTTTTTATTTATGCAGTTGTACCATGTTTTCGTAGGTATTGGGACTGAGGGGCTGAGATAGACTCAATAATTTGTTTCTGTCACTGACATTGAGTTTCACAAAATTGTGAGTCCTATCCCCAGATCTGTTTTGATGGTATTTGCGATTAAGTGTCAGATGAACGTTTATTAATTTTATTTGTGACACTAATTCTTTTAAAGATATATGTTTTAAGTTAATTATAATGTTTGAGAGACTTTGTGGTTGATTTGAGATCGTTAATCGGCCTTGCATCAATTACGAAGTTGATCACTTACTGACAATGTGCGTCAATTACGAGAATTGATTTTCCAGCGTGGACTTAGCTTGTCTGCTAGGATTCTGGATATTATTTGTTTTTCGGCTATTTACAGTAATTTAACCCTCCTTCGTATTTTTTATATGTCTCTGAGGTTTAAAATGATTTATTATATAAGTTTGCCGAATCGTCCGTTCGTTTTAATAGACATATTTTGATAAAGTGAGTACATTGACTTGACTGTTGGCGTGTTGCAGTGCACTGTTGCGTGTGGTGGGCGATATTATGTGATCTTAGTCTTACGGAAATTTGATGTTATTTCTGTGATTTCCCCATGACTATAATTAATCTTTATAAGTCGATTGATTGTCATATTCGGAGGTGTATTTTAGAAGTTGTTTTGAATTTTTAACTGTTGTCATTTCTTAACGATTTCATGATAAAGAGTTACATTTTCATATTCTCCTAACCGTTTCTTATTCTCCCAACCAGCGCATGGCAGCGTGTTGAGGGAGATGACATTATTCATTTTGTCAATGTTTTTATTGTGTTTATCTAACTTTGGGAGTGTATAACTTTGAAATTAAATAAGCTCAAGTTTCGAACTCGGTGGTATTATAATGTGTGATTATTACTTGATTTAATGATATCAGTGGTTAATGTTGACAACTTGTATTTTCTGCATAATTTGGTGTCATTTGAAGGAAGGTATATGATTATTTTTGTAGTATTGCGCAATTGGTATGATTGTGGGTAGAGTTGAAATAGATTATTTTTCTTAAAACGTGATCAATTACTATGAAAATTTTACAGTAATTCTATTTTAGGTAAGGAAGCATTTTAAATATTATCTTGTAACTTTATTATGTTTAAAAGTGGTATTAGTTGGGGCTTGGAGAGTATTTTCCCCACCCCCTCCCCACTGCATAAAACCAGCTGAAGCGGGAATTTGAGGCAGTTCTGGCTGGCCTGCTGGTGAGAGAAGGTTGTATTTAACTTGACAGTAGCACTAGCAGTACCAGCAGACTCGAGTCGTCTCCTCTCTCTGTTATTTTTACTCTTTGAATTTGTGAAGACATAAGTGAAGTGGACTCAAGACAAGAAGTAGGTTGAACCTTGAGTATAATGTTGATTTTGATATAGCTTGTAACTTCAAAAGTTGGGCTAGGTTCATTTTATTGTTGACACGGTTTTCAGCCTGGTTACAGGTGAATTCTCCCATTTTTACCCTTTTCTTTAGCAGAAACCAAGAGTATAGTTTTTTGTGTTGACTTCCCTGGCGAGCTATAATTTGTTGCATGCAAGGTTCTGAATTAGGGTTGGTGCCCAGATGGAGTAGGAATGTTGATGCATGTTATAGGGTTTTCAGGCAAGTTTGATTTCAGGAACTCTTTCTTTTATTTAAGTTTCACATTTTCCCAGTGATGTGCAGTGACAGGCCAACTGCAGTGAAGAGTGATGATATTCCCTAGGTTGATGTGATGAAGCGATGTGATGTCGTTGTGATGCAGGCCTTCCCTTCCATTTTTCTACTTTTGGTGTTCTAGGAGACGACTTCTACTAAATTATATTATTATTTTGTTTATTTTATTTTATTTACAGTTGTGTGGTAGTAACTACCAGTGTTACTCCTTGGTGATATTTTTCCATATGTTATTACAGTGGGTTCATGGCGATTAATTGGAGGAAAGTTCGATAGGCTTCTTTGACGGCGAAGATAGTCTTGGTTGACCGTACGATTGTGTACCTGGGTTTGTTCCGTGTGAGCTCTAGTTTCTTTCACTCGGCAATACTGGATTTGCTGGACAGCGGCGCCTGCCATGTTGTGGGTGAGGTGTTGAATGTCGGGGACATTGCACTAGGATAGAGTTTAGGTTCATTCACCTGTCTCCGCCTAAGCTGCTTTCCAATAGCCCGTACCTTTAGTTGTAATAATATAACATTTTACCTCAGCAGTGTGTGTTGGATACAATTATATTGATTGTTACAAAATTTTACTTTACATTTTATATTCTAAGCTCCTATCTCTCTTCTATTATTATTTGACTTTCAACTATATTGGAAGTAGTGTGTTGTGTAACAGTGTATAACTGAAGTTTGACTGTTTCATCGCCAGGTGTCAGTATAGTTACTGACGCGTGGGGATGAGAGGGTTTATGTTATATGTGTGGTATAGTCTGACTGTTTGGTTCCCAGGTCTCAGTTAGAGATTGACACGTGGGAACGAGAGGGTTTACGTATATTTTTATTGGTCAGAAGTGCTGAGCAGCAATCAGCGATTGAGATAATCATTGTAAATAATTTAAGTGATTTTAACTAGCTCTGAAGTGATATTATCTGTTTGCCATATTGATTTCATGTGTAATTTCTAATCATTTTGATATATAGTTCATGACTGATTTTTGATATTCATGCTGATCAAACCCGATTTATTGTTGATATTATTGTTATTTTTTCTAGACTAATTAAAGTTGTATTTTCAAAGAAATGGTTGTGATTAATTCATGCGTGTGTTTGGATTCATTCTTTGGTTGTTACTTCATTCGGGTGATCCGATATTTTGGACGTTAGTTAGATTTTCCGTTCAGCTAATTGTTTGAGATTGATGTCCTTAAGGCATCTGGTGTCAGTCCTGATATTTTCTCTTTGAGGAATTAATTTTGTTATAAATAATTATAACGCCGTTAACTTTTAACGTTTACTTTTCTTCTATGTGGCAGCATGTAGCCTTTTTGTACATCCATCCTTTGACCGCTCGGGCTAATGTATAATTAGGTCGTCATGTTTTCATTCGGGGTTTAATTTTACTTTTCTTTACTATCTTAAAACATTTTGTTCCGAGGTTCGAGATTCTGCGATTTTGCTCGATTTTACGTCAGATTTTAACGTTGGATTTTGCCCTTGGAATATTTCTTACTATTTGTAGATTTTACCCTGGTGAGATGCAAGTAACCCGTCACATTTTTGGTGTCAGAAGTGGGATTCATTCATTTATTCAATTGGAGAAGACTGATTGATTGATTCATTTATTTCTTCATTTATTCTTTAATTGATTTAATTATTCAAGATGCAATTCCAGAGGTTTGTTGGTTTTATTGATATTACTCCAGTTTGAGTTTTAAGTTTTTTTATCATCTTCCTGGGATTGTCTTGTAGTTTGAATCCGGTGAAACGAACCCAGTCTCGTGTTTTTTTTTGTCTTGTTTTGTTCATGGTTGAAATGAGTTGTTTTTATTTTCCATTCCCTGTGATGATTCCAAGCGATGTCGTGATGCTATTCTGTTTTGACTGCTGACAAGTTGGGAGGCGGTGCACTAATACTCATATAGAGATTAAATATATAGACACATAGGAACTGGCCAAATATATATTAATTGTTGAACACCCAGGCTGTATAATAATTACATAATGTGTGTATTGACAGAGGTTGCTAGTGTATGTCTATTTCAGCAATAATCAAAAGGATGTATCCTTGCCAGATATATGTTTTTGCTTCCATTATTGTGATTTACAGGTATTTTCAGATTCGTGATGTCTTATTTTCAGATCCGTGATGTCTTATTTTCAGATCTGTGATGTCTTATTTTCAGATCTGTGATGTCTTATTTTCAGGTCTTATTTTCAGATCTGTGATGTCTTATTTTCAGATCTGTGATGTCTTATTTTCAGATCTGTGATGTCTTATTTCCAGGTCTTATTTTCAGATCTCTGATTTCTTATTTTCAGATCTGTGATGTCTTATTTTCAGACCCGTGATGTCTTATTTTCAGACCCGTGATGTCTTATTTTCAGATCTGTGATGTCTTATTTTCAGATCTGTGATGTCTTATTTTCAGATCTGTGATGTCTTATTTTCAGATCTGTGATGTCTTATTTTCAGGTCTTATTTTCAGATCTGTGATGTCTTATTTTCAGACCCGTGATGTCTTATTTTCAGACCCGTGATGTCTTATTTTCAGATCTGTGATGTCTTATTTTCAGATCTGTGATGTCTTATTTTCAGATTTGTGATTTGTGATGTGAAGTATACAAACCTGTATACATTTCAGATTTGTGATGTCAAGTATACAAACCTGTATACATTTCAGATTTGTGATGTCAAGTATACAAACCTGTATACATTTCAGATTTGTGATGTCAAGTATACAAACCTGTATACATTTCAGACTTGTGATGTCAAGTATACAAACCTGTGTACAATTTCAGATTTGTGATGTCAAGTATACAAACCTGTGTACTTTTATATTCCAGATATGTGATGTCAAATATGCCCCCTTGCATATTTCAATTTTATTTCAGCTTGTGATGCACATTCATATTCCAGTTATATTTCAGTTGATTTCATGTTATCTGCATCAGGGTTATAGTTGAAATGCTTGACTATAAGTAAATGTGAAGGAATCTCAATGTTAATAATTCATTTATTTTGATATTGAGTGATTTACAGTTGGTATTACATTACCTCTAAATAACTTTCATACTGACATAACTTCATTGGTTATTATTTCAATCATCCCTCATGAATGTGAAGAAACATGGATTCCTAAAAATCTATGCAAGTGATGATGTGATGTGGGCCCAGTGACACTACTCCATTACAGTACAACATTATTGGTTATTATTTCAATCATCCCTCATGAATGTGAAGATAGTGATGAAGTGAAGTTAGCATGCGGACCATGTAACAAGTGTACCAAGAAAGCCCAAGATATGCAGAGTAAATATTTTCCTGAGCTACAAATGAAGACATGAAAAATTAAAAGAATTCCTACATCTAATATGATGAACAAACCATTTCATTCGCGTATATATGCGTTTTTGGTGGTTGTATTGCTATGGGTTGTTACCTTATTGTTACCCCATCTTTCAGATTGGATAGAGGGTAATCCAGGGTATTTTTCAAGCCTATTCCACCCAATAATGAGGAAATGTTCAAAAGTTCAGAAAAGAAGTTCCACTAAGGGTCAGAAGATACAGAACAAAACTGAAGATAGACCTGCTGAAAGAAGGCAGCATCAAAATAAACAGTCTACTGATGATGTACCCCACCAAAGAAAAGATCCCTCTGATAAAGTGAAGCAGAAAGTATCTGATAGGTCAACATGGTCTAGTAACTATTCCTTATCAAAGCTGAAACTGAAACAAATAGGAGATCAAGATATAGCATGTGTATACAAGTATGTGGAAAAGGGTCAGAGACCAGATCGCAGTGAAGTCTGTAGTTGGAGTCCAGCTTCAAGACACTGTATGCACTTATGGGTTCAACTAATTATTCTGCAAGGTGTTATGTTCCAAAAGTTTGACAAAAGAGACAAGACTGACCAGTATTTGCAATTGCTCACTCCTCATAATCTTAGAAAGGAAATTGTTACAGAAACAAACATTTCACACCAAACAATTTTTCAGATTCTGATGGTGAAGAAGATGAACAGTGATGTCCGTCTTATCTTCTTTTTCAAGGTTTTCAGATCGGTGATGTTTTTTGTGTGAAAGTGATGCTACCCCCCCCCCCCTTTTCCAGTGAGGTTGTGATGTCACCTGTGATGTTTTCTATGAGGATGGCAGAAGTACGGCGGAAGCTCAGCTTTATGGTGGTCTCTCTCCACACAGACCACTCCTTCCTGAGAGAAGAAAATAAGGGATCCCCCTCCAAGGAAGAGGCAGCCCTGAACCTGATGAAGAGCATCAACCACAACAGCCGTGTGCAACAGGATATATTTTGTGAACATTGAGTACCCGGTACATGTGCTTTTTCAGCACTGCTGAACCTTTTCACTCAGATATCAAGATCTACCATATTGTGTTAAGAACATTACCGTTTTTTTGGGGGTTAACCTTCAAAGAAGTGTTTTATATATTACATAATGTTATGAATAACATACAAGGATTTTGATCTCAATGAGGACATTTGGAGATAGGACAGAGGGTAGTGCCACGGTTGGCACATTTGCCTATTTTTTTATTTATGCAGTTGTACCATGTTTTCGTAGGTATTGGGACTGAGGGGCTGAGATAGACTCAATAATTTGTTTCTGTCACTGACATTGAGTTTCACAAAATTGTGAGTCCTATCCCCAGATCTGTTTTGATGGTATCTGCGATTAAGTGTCAGATGAACGTTTATTAATTTTATTTGTGACACTAATTCTTTTAAAGATATATGTTTTAAGTTAATTATAATGTTTGAGAGACTTTGTGGTTGATTTGAGATCGTTAATCGGCCTTGCATCAATTACGAAGTTGATCACTTACTGACAATGTGCGTCAATTACGAGAATTGATTTTCCAGCGTGGACTTAGCTTGTCTGCTAGGATTCTGGATATTATTTGTTTTTCGGCTATTTACAGTAATTTAACCCTCCTTCGTATTTTTTATATGTCTCTGAGGTTTAAAATGATTTATTATATAAGTTTGCCGAATCGTCCGTTCGTTTTAATAGACATATTTTGATAAAGTGAGTACATTGACTTGACTGTTGGCGTGTTGCAGTGCACTGTTGCGTGTGGTGGGCGATATTATGTGATCTTAGTCTTACGGAAATTTGATGTTATTTCTGTGATTTCCCCATGACTATAATTAATCTTTATAAGTCGATTGATTGTCATATTCGGAGGTGTATTTTAGAAGTTGTTTTGAATTTTTAACTGTTGTCATTTCTTAACGATTTCATGATAAAGAGTTACATTTTCATATTCTCCTAACCGTTTTTTATTCTCCCAACCAGCGCATGGCAGCGTGTTGAGGGAGATGACATTATTCATTTTGTCAATATTTTTATTGTGTTTATCTAACTTTGGGAGTGTATAACTTTGAAATTAAATAAGCTCAAGTTTCGAACTCGGTGGTATTATAATGTGTGATTATTACTTGATTTAATGATATCAGTGGTTAATGTTGACAACTTGTATTTTCTGCATAATTTGGTGTCATTTGAAGGAAGGTATATGATTATTTTTGTAGTATTGCGCAATTGGTATGATTGTGGGTAGAGTTGAAATAGATTATTTTTCTTAAAACGTGATCAATTACTATGAAAGTTTTACAGTAATTCTATTTTAGGTAAGGAAGCATTTTAAATATTATCTTGTAACTTTATTATGTTTAAAAGTGGTATTAGTTGGGGCTTGGAGAGTATTTTCCCCACCCCCTCCCCACTGCATAAAACCAGCTGAAGCGGGAATTTGAGGCAGTTCTGGCTGGCCTGCTGGTGAGAGAAGGTTGTATTTAACTTGACAGTAGCACTAGCAGTACCAGCAGACTCGAGTCGTCTCCTCTCTCTGTTATTTTTACTCTTTGAATTTGTGAAGACATAAGTGAAGTGGACTCAAGACAAGAAGTAGGTTGAACCTTGAGTATAATGTTGATTTTGATATAGCTTGTAACTTCAAAAGTTGGGCTAGGTTCATTTTATTGTTGACACGGTTTTCAGCCTGGTTACAGGTGAATTCTCCCATTTTTACCCTTTTCTTTAGCAGAAACCAAGAGTATAGTTTTTTGTGTTGACTTCCCTGGCGAGCTATAATTTGTTGCATGCAAGGTTCTGAATTAGGGTTGGTGCCCAGATGGAGTAGGAATGTTGATGCATGTTATAGGGTTTTCAGGCAAGTTTGATTTCAGGAACTCTTTCTTTTATTTAAGTTTCACATTTTCCCAGTGATGTGCAGTGACAGGCCAACTGCAGTGAAGAGTGATGATATTCCCTAGGTTGATGTGATGAAGCGATGTGATGTCGTTGTGATGCAGGCCTTCCCTTCCATTTTTCTACTTTTGGTGTTCTAGGAGACGACTTCTACTAAATTATATTATTATTTTGTTTATTTTATTTTATTTACAGTTGTGTGGTAGTAACTACCAGTGTTACTCCTTGGTGATATTTTTCCATATGTTATTACAGTGGGTTCATGGCGATTAATTGGAGGAAAGTTCGATAGGCTTCTTTGACGGCGAAGATAGTCTTGGTTGACCGTACGATTGTGTACCTGGGTTTGTTCCGTGTGAGCTCTAGTTTCTTTCACTCGGCAATACTGGATTTGCTGGACAGCGGCGCCTGCCATGTTGTGGGTGAGGTGTTGAATGTCGGGGACATTGCACTAGGATAGAGTTTAGGTTCATTCACCTGTCTCCGCCTAAGCTGCTTTCCAATAGCCCGTACCTTTAGTTGTAATAATATAACATTTTACCTCAGCAGTGTGTGTTGGATACAATTATATTGATTGTTACAAAATTTTACTTTACATTTTATATTCTAAGCTCCTATCTCTCTTCTATTATTATTTGACTTTCAACTATATTGGAAGTAGTGTGTTGTGTAACAGTGTATAACTGAAGTTTGACTGTTTCATCGCCAGGTGTCAGTATAGTTACTGACGCGTGGGGATGAGAGGGTTTATGTTATATGTGTGGTATAGTCTGACTGTTTGGTTCCCAGGTCTCAGTTAGAGATTGACACGTGGGAACGAGAGGGTTTACGTATATTTTTATTGGTCAGAAGTGCTGAGCAGCAATCAGCGATTGAGATAATCATTGTAAATAATTTAAGTGATTTTAACTAGCTCTGAAGTGATATTATCTGTTTGCCATATTGATTTCATGTGTAATTTCTAATCATTTTGATATATAGTTCATGACTGATTTTTGATATTCATGCTGATCAAACCCGATTTATTGTTGATATTATTGTTATTTTTTCTAGACTAATTAAAGTTGTATTTTCAAAGAAATGGTTGTGATTAATTCATGCGTGTGTTTGGATTCATTCTTTGGTTGTTACTTCATTCGGGTGATCCGATATTTTGGACGTTAGTTAGATTTTCCGTTCAGCTAATTGTTTGAGATTGATGTCCTTAAGGCATCTGGTGTCAGTCCTGATATTTTCTCTTTGAGGAATTAATTTTGTTATAAATAATTATAACGCCGTTAACTTTTAACGTTTACTTTTCTTCTATGTGGCAGCATGTAGCCTTTTTGTACATCCATCCTTTGACCGCTCGGGCTAATGTATAATTAGGTCGTCATGTTTTCATTCGGGGTTTAATTTTACTTTTCTTTACTATCTTAAAACATTTTGTTCCGAGGTTCGAGATTCTGCGATTTTGCTCGATTTTACGTCAGATTTTAACGTTGGATTTTGCCCTTGGAATATTTCTTACTATTTGTAGATTTTACCCTGGTGAGATGCAAGTAACCCGTCACAATATGTTAATGGTTTGTTACTGCTCACAAAATTTAGAACAGTGGCAATTTGTTATGAAAACACATAACCAAATATTTCATATCATACCTAGTCACTCTTCCATAGACTCAATGTACAAAATGGTCATACAGATGTGGCAATTGGATATCAATGACAATTTCAAGGCAAGGTAGTTGAGCTTATTAATAGTATTTTGATGATGAAGAGTAATTATTTTTCAAATCATTCAATTATGAAAAAAAGAAAAATTGAATTATATTTAACAATAATTACCAGGATATCGGTTAATATAGTCATATCGATAATTTCATCTAAGCGTGTGCATATTCATAGCCATGCATGCACATACTCATTTTGCCCGCTCCCAGATGCTCAAAAAAATTCAAAACGTTTTTAATAAATAAACATAATTTTTTTCAAATATCTCTTTCCCAATTTTTTTACCAATCTCATTTTTTGGCCACTTGAAAGAATTTATTTGCTTTAAGATCCACTCAGGTTTCGGCTATAGTAGGGTTTTTCAATTGAGTCAAACATCTTAAAAATGTGTTCAGCGGTTCAAGCTGGAGATGTCACTACATGAACGGCGCCATCTTGAAAAATGGCCGCCTAGTTGGCACAGGGCCAAAATGTAACATTCAGTGAAATTATCTGCACAGCAAACAAGATACGTTGACTGAATGTTGGTTCAATGCTGGCCCAGCATTAAACCAGCATTGGCTCAAAATCCAGTGATCATTGCGTCGACTTATTAGAACAGGAATGAAGGGAATAAAATCATTTCAAGGGCCGATGTACCAAATTGCGACAAAATCGTACATGTGAAACCAATAAAACAGGCCTGCGATAATTTATATAATTTTGTTAATTTGAATTATTGTGATTAACCCTTTAAGCCCCCACGATGCATTAAAGCATCATTTCACATCCCTGAAAACCGACTTAGTTTTCCTACAACTAAGGGTTTTAGGACGAAAATACCCATGAAACTGGTTTACCGATACGTGGTAATTTCCTTTAATTTTTAAACCACATCAAATCATCTTCATCCACTACAAGTCGAGAATTGCGACAGCAATTCGCGGCTTGTAGTGGATGAAGATGACAATGGTAAATTCACGGTTGAAAGGGTTAAATTAGTCATCGGTAACAATCCGTCCTCAGCTATCGTAAATTATGAGCAGGTGTAGGCTATATATTAATAGGTCGGTATATAGCTCTAATTCACATAGGTTAACACATCCCCATATACTAGAGGTCATAATAATCTACACAAATATGCCACATTAATTAAAGGTCCAATTGTAACTACATCTCAGCTATTTACTTAAGATAGAAAACACGGCACACAAATACGGCAAGTGAACACGTTACGCGATAGATAGATAATATGTGGGCAAACCCAGCTTACACGAGATGTAAGCCCAGCGTTGGTTCAATGGTTGGACAACGTCGCAGACGTCGGCCCACCATTGAGCCAACGACGGGCCAACGTGTCCTGGAGGCTCGGACGCGGCCTGATGGTGTATCCTACCTAAATCAAACTTCCCTCGCTTGGTGTGCATGAAGTAGCCGGCCATTTTGATAAAATGGACTTTGAGTCAAATCCACTGATCCGGGTAAAGCATCAAAATCGAGGATAGAACACAGAAATACGCGAAAATCCGTCGAGGAAGGAGCGCTCCCTCAACGCTGACCCATGTCTGTCGTAGTCCGATTCTAGCAACAATCTGGAGAGCCAGCAAGAGGGCCGCGGAGATGGCGAAGGGGGGAGGGAGGGGGAGGCGTGAAAAACCATACACTCAATGGTATATACTCGGCTATCTTTAGCGGACGACATGTGGCTAAGTTAGTTATTTTTCCTGCCAACTGCTGGCTGAGATACCGACGGATTCTCGGCCTGACGCGTCGGCGGTCCACGCGGGGATTACAGAGATGTAAGCCCCGCTATAGGGACACCATTATACACCGTAACATAGGTGGACTTACACCGCCCTGCGAAGACAAACAGCAGTAACTGCTTACCTGTGAAGTAAGCAGTTCCTGCTGTTTGTCTAAAGGAAGCAGTTACTGCTGTTTGTCTTTGCGCGGATCTATACATATCACACGACCTGTCTAGGATGATCCAGAGACTAGGTAAGAGGTGCGCACATGGTACAGGCCGAAGAAACATCCTGCAAACACATACTAACCACTTCTAACCAGGGAAATGTGCCCACCAGACAAATCCCTGTTTACCTGCGCAAAACACCCATGTTTTAGTGTTGTCAGTTAGACTAATCGACAGCCGTAAAAGAGCAGTTACCTGATCTAGACTGACAGGTATATCGTTTAATTACGCAGGTACCAACACACAAAGGAACAAGGTGTGCATTCTTAAGGCACATGAGATGATGTACATGTAAATTAGGCAAGCTAGTTTTCAGTCCTGATAAAAGAAACAAAGGAGATTATGTCACAAATTAGATAGAACCTAATTTGAAAAGGTCAGCATATCCCTTAATTTATCAAGAATAGCACGTTTGTTGCAATTTTCCCACAAACAAAACCAGAAGATCAAAATATTAAAGCCTGTAGTGACCGTCTTTTATTTATTCACTATGTTTAAAAGTCAAGATTCTCATGCAGATCTGTAAGATCAAAATAATGCTGCGCAAAAGAGGATTTCAAAATAATGACAAAGCATGTGGGACAACCGTCTCCGACGTTGGTCCAACAGTAAACCGACACGGGTCCAGCTTTGGTGTTTGTTGTGAGATAGAGAATGTATTCTACGGTCTATTTTACCTTTTGACAGACACATGGATATATATTTAAATTTTCACCCACTTGAAGTTGTGTCTCGCTACCGCGACCCACAACTTCAAGTTGAAAATTACTTAGATTTGTTTAATTGGAAACAAACAATTGCATTTTTTGCTGATCAATAATAGAGATCACTCCAGAGAACCTTTATTTAGGATGCTAATAAAATGTTTTAAAACCATTGTAGTCCTGGTTAGTACTCAAAGGGTTAGCATGTGCATGGCATATTTATGTAAGCCATGCGTTTTATTCAAATTAGTGAAATACATCTATTTGGGATGAAATGGACAATAGATGTAGGCCTACATTGAGTCATAAGGAGAGGAAGTCCTGACATGTATAACACACACTTCAGACATGACTTCACGGGCAATAAAACTTTTTTTCGCAGCACCACAACCCACCTTCCCTAGGCAAAACCTTTACCTGGGGAAGCAGTACAGCCATGAATCACTAAACATTTCAGTGTTAACATGTTATTGGGACGTCTGTAAGGGATCACAGTGCACGGCAGAATTTGTCAGGATCAACAGTCATAACATGAATCAGGAGTGGTTTCCGCCTCTCTGCCTGCCTATTGTTCTTGGCAGTTAACCCACGAAAGCGCTGTATTTTTTTATGAAAACCTTGGAAATAAAAGGGGTTTTTTCAATTTGAAATCAGCATAAATGTCATAGTTAGCTCTTTCTAATTCATTTGAATACCTATGTTATGGGTCTAAGGTCATTAGAAATATTTTAATTCTTTCGGTGCGGGGATCGCCTTCATACGTCAGAATCTGACGTCTACAGACGTCAGATTCTGACGTATACAGACGTCATATTCTGACGTATAAAGACGGACCCAGCGCTGAAAGGGTTAACTCATACACTTCTTCCTCGCTATTGTTCTTGGCAGTTAACTCATACCCTAAACGCTTATCTGTCTGCACCGTAAAATATGGCTGCTCGCGTGTCTTATCGAATCCGATCAGCCGCAAAAAAAAACAGGTAAAACAAAGCCAGAGATGCCATGACGCAGAAGTTGAAACCAGCGATGCCATGATGCAGAAGTGCTGTTTTTTTGATTGCTATGATACTGTAAATGTATTTGTTTTTATGAAATATCATCATCGTCCAATAAGTTTTAATCCATTCAAAGGTCTGTCGTCCATATAAATCGCGTTCTGGACAAAAAAATGAGGTATTTGTGGCCGTTTATTTAGAAGTCATAATTAAAAAGATTAGATATTGGCGAAACTCGGGATCAGAAATCCTTCGCCAACGCTTTTACAGCATTCTGATGTACACGCCCTCTCTTACTGCCATCACCAGTCATACCGCGGAGCTAAGATAAGCAGCGAACAAAACATCAACCATCTCAGATTTCAGAGTTATTGACATTAATTTCATGGCGCAGAAGTTTAAGCCAGCGATGCCATGGTGCAGAAGTTTTTTTTTCAATTGTTATGATAATGTAAATGTATTTATTTTTATGAATTTTCATCAAATTCCGTCGTCCCTTCAAATTTAATCCATTCAAAGGTCTGCTTTCCCGAATTGCTAGATCGCGTTCTGGACAAAATATTGAGTTATCTGTAGCTGTTTACTTAGAGGTTCTAAAGATCAGGAATTGGCGAAACTCGCCATGAGGAATCTTTCGCCAACGCTTTTGCAGCATCCTGAAGTAAACGCAGGTGAAAAACCTTCCATCTCTCACTGCTATCACCACTCATAGCGCAGTGCTAAGATAAGCAGTTCACTAGATCTCCATCATCTCAGATTTCAGAGTTATTGACATTAATTCCTGGCCGTTTTCCCGCCTTCATGACTCGTTCAGCGGGATCATAGTGTGCCTCGTCTATCACTGACAAGGTGAGTCGACGAAACGTAACGCCCACACTATCTGTTTTTCACCTGGATTACTTCAAAGTGAATCATTGCCATGTTTTCACGTGTTCTTCTTACGCAGATTCCGCTGGCATCCACTCGCCAGCAAACACGATACATGAACCCAGTGTTTGGTCTGCGACGCTGGCCCAACATTAAAACAAAATTGGCTCAATGTATCGTGTGTGCTGGGTCCAGACATGAAGCCATCGGTTGCGATCAAAACACGATGCGTTAACACGATGTTGGATTGATGTTGGGTCGGCGTCGCAGACAGTGAAACAACATCAACCCAGCATCTGATCAGAGCATCGTGGTTCCTATCAGAGACCTCGGCTTCAAGTACAGACCTCCCAATTGGGCGATCCGTCAACTAAAAGAAGTGCTGACAGCACCGTACACGCTACAGCCAACACGCGCCATTTAATTTTCAATTTAGGATATCGAAAAACCTCTATCGCCAATTAATCTTCTGACGGAATAGACAAACTGATGTACATTAGATCAAAACTCTATATCTATGCATTAGATTTTGTTCCAAATGCTGTCATCTAACTAGCGAACATTTATGCCATAAAATTCGTTAGCGTAAACTCATATTTGTTTAGAGGAGCATACCAGGGTTGATCTTAGCATTATAGCGCATCAGTGACATATTATTTCAGATATAGGCCCCCATGAATAACATAAGATAACATGTTTTAACCCTTTCAGCGCGAGACGAATATAGACGTCAGAATCTTATGTCTATAGACATCAGACTGGCATCTAAAGTCGATCCCCGAACTGACAGACATTTATGATGATCATCTCAAATTGAAAAAAACCCTTTGTTTTCCATGGTTTATACTGGAATATTTCAGCGCTGTAAGGCTTAATATACGTAACGTATAGAAAATAAATGGGACAATTTCCAGCAACTGATGTTTGTTTTTTTGAAGCCTATTATTTTTCCAGATGGTAGGCTCCAAACGTGCTATTTGTTTTTCGGAAATTCTGTCAGAAAGGGAACGCAGATAATTATTATCTTAAGGGGCACGTTACGCAAGACAGAGACGCGAGACTAAATCATTGGGCTCCTCTTTACTTGTTAAACACCTTGGGAGTGCCAGGAGATTAACACGGGGCCAGACAGCTAACCCTCTCAGTGCGGGAGGTCCTTTTAAACGTTCACGATAGTTTTTTCACAGCAAAAATACGAGTGAAACTGATAAAATCTGCGGATGCAGGTATGAAATAAATCACAGATTATAAATAAAAATAGTCCTGTTTTTTTAAAGTAGAGGCATTTTTATTCATTCGAAGCTGGCAATTGCGTCAGCAATGCCAGCTTCGAATGAATGAGAAATGTCAAGGAGTCATGTAGGCCTTAAACAGTTAAGTGTTGCAGATTGCACTGATAAACTCTTTCCCAGCGAAGAGGAGAGAATCTGAGTAATAACAGAAAGCGATTTTGGACCAACGCCTGGGACGAACTTTAAAGCAGGGCCGATATCATGGATATCGGACATGTTGGCCTCGAATGTATGACTAACAGTTGGATTGTTACAGGGTATCGTTGCCGCTAAGCACCTGAGCTAACCCAGCAAACACGAGACGTTCACCTAATGTCGGTGCATCGTTGGGTCAGCGTCGCAAACGGTGGGCCAACATTGTACCGACATTGGGTGAATGTCTCGTGTTTGCTGGGAAACTACTCAACATTCTGGTCACTAGGGATAAATATACTATTTCACTGACAAAATTAGATATTTAATGTGATGCTTTAGCTACACAAGGGTTTTTAATAGACATAAGATAAACCGAAAAGTAACTCAACAATAAATATAGATGTCATAAAAATGAGAAGCGGAGCGAGCGTTGATAGCTAGAAATAACTGCTCAAATATTATTGAAATTATAACGGCTGTGACCATGATCATTCATGAATTTGATTATTCATTCAGAGTTCGAATCAGAAAGTGTAAAGTCTTAGTCTGTATTACAAGCCAAGGGATGAGTGTGAGATGTTTTTAGCGCGGCAGGGGTTAGGTTGAGATGCTCCTTCCTGCACTCCACTCCACGCTGGAGAGCCTGCATAACGCCTGACCTGGCTGGGTCCGCAAAACAAGTACATCCCAGCAAATACGAGACGTTAAACCAATGTTGGTATAAAGTTTGGCCAGCATCGCAGACGATGGGACATCATTATATCAACATTGGCTTAACGTCTCGTGTTTGCAGGGATGCCTCATGTCCTACAAACCAGGTAACGCTGCAGCTGTGGCGCAGTAGCAGCAAAAATAACAGCAGCCTAAACGACAGAAGCAGCTGCAGCAACAAAAGCAACAGAAGGAAGAGCAACATCATCTGTAGAGGAACAGCAGCAGCAGTAGCAACAAGAGCTGTTGCAGCAGACGCAGCTGTAGAAGGAACAGCAGCAGCAGCAGCAGCAGCAGCAGCAGCTGTAGCACCTGCAGAAATAGCAGGAGCCGAAGGCAAAACAGGAACGAGAGGGACGCCAAACACAGCAGTAACTGCTGACTTTAACATCGAGCAGTTACTGCTGTTTACCTTTGCACTGCAGAGCAACAAGAGGATCAGTGAGCAACTGTAGAAGCAGTGGCTCGCTCTGGCCACACGCACCTAACTTTAGTACCCCCAAATATGGCGGCCCGTGCCACAAGGTAGAAATAGAGCCTGCCTGCTGGCTAGCCGAGCTCCCACCAGTACGCAATCACCGAGAACGCTGGCCAGACGCCGGCTCAATGGCTGTGACGCTGGCCGGGCATTGAGCCGGCGTGGCTGGCTGCTCGCTATGTACTAGTACCAGGGACAGTATGATATCCATGAGGCCGTCTGTCCACCTGTATAGCCGTGTGATGTTAGCCAGGTGTGCCATGTGAACCAGGGAGATGATTATTAACACGTGTTTTAAACAGTTAAACAGACAGATCACCTCTCACAACCTGTTGCTATAGTCAAACGATTTCCCCACTTGAAGCTACTTTATACTTTATCAATAAAGCACACTGCTTTATTACAATATTAACCGTTGCAAAGCTGAAATCTTTTTTTTGTATAGACAATGAGCGTTTTGTCAATGTGAAAACATCATAAATGTCCTAGTTAGCTCTTGCCGCTTCATTTGAATACATATGTTATGGGTCTACGGCCATTATATTTGTAATTCTTTCAGTGCGGTGATCGACGCTCGACGTCGGATTATGACGGTTAAATGTGGTCCCCGCGGTGAAAGAGTTAAGGACACCACTACCTACCATGCCATAAACATATCCCTATTTTACATTATGTTATATTATCACTTCGATGCAAATAGAATAAACCAAGCAAACACGAGACGTTGGCACAATGTTGGGTTAATGTTGGACCAGCTTCGAAGATGATGGGCCAGCGTTAACCCAACATTAGGCCAACGTTTCGTGTTTACTGGGGAGAGACATACATTCTCTGTTAACCCTTTAAGAGCAAATCACAACTTAAAGAGTTTTCTAACGCTATATTAGCACTTTAACCCTTTAAGCCCCCACGATGCATTAAAGCATCATTTTACATCCCTGTGAACATATTTAATATTCCTACAACTAAGGGTTTTAAAAAGAAAATTTCCATGAAACTGGTTTACCAATACATGACAATTTTCTTTAATTTTTAAACCACATCAAATCATCTTCATCCACTACAAGTCGAGAATTGCGACAGCAATTCGCGGCTTGTAGTGGATGAAGATGACACTGGTAAATTCAGGCTTGAAAGGGTTAAATTTAACATCTCTTCAATTAAAGAGATTTATAAATTGATTTGCCTCCATTTTGGCAAATTCGAATAATTCGTACCCACTTCAATTTGGTAATCGTATTAGAAAGATCATTCGAACTCAATAAAAATTCTAAAAGAACAACTTGATGCCCAATAATTCACCTCACATTATATAATTAGATTTCCTATCACATATATGAATTTGCTATTAAGCTAGACAAGGGCAACCAGTAAAGTCTTTTTATAGGAATGATCGCTGTTGTTTGTAAGACAGACACATATTATTTCCCAAAGTAACCTATTTATTTTAGTAACATATGTCTTCTGATTTACCGAATGATATGGTGATCATCAGATAAGTAATATTATAATGTAATTATAAACAGGGGTAAACTAATAATTAGCTATGCCATTTGATCCAAATCGTTGTCAATTTTATATCAGAGGATCACAATTCATTAAATTAGTGATAAAGGGTTATATTTGCTTGCAGTATTAAATTCAGGTTAGATAGTAAACACATTCACAGGTTACTAGGGCCTACAGGTAATTGTACTAAATTTGTTCTAAGATTACATTTACTTATTATTTTATTGATTGGAAAACCATATAAATATAAAATAGCTGCTGAAGATGATATTAGGCGATGATGTACTCGCTGTTTGTTCTGTATTACGCATAAGACAATTTTGGCTTCGTCAAGGGCAAAAGTTTTAAGGTTAGTCATCCAAGTAGAATTTGTAGGTCTATATGTATGTGAGGCTGTACACTGCCACCCACTCAGGATTTCATGTCTGCTATTCAGGCAAGAAATAGATCACTAACCTACGTCTGAACATCTTTGGCTCACCACCTCAGGAGTTGGAATATATTGGAAAACATAACATGGGACGATCTAAATTTAGGTGTAGCTGATATGAATAATTAGATAAGTTTAACGTAAGTTATTATATATAACAGTCAACAAATAGAAAACCCATATAGCAGTAATTTTGGTCATTTGAAAATGTTTCTAAACAACATAGCATTGTTTTTTGATCATCTGAAAGTATATGTACTCATGAAATTGTATTTCATCACAAGTATTGCAAACCGCTTAACCCCTGCACTGCCGTCCCGTATATATACAGGCTCAACGTGTTTTTGACCAATAGAAACTAAATTTTATAAAATAGTTGTTGGTACTAGGTGCTTAGTTGAACCGATAATTCTATATTGGAGGTGTCAATTTTTCACAAAGATAAATATTTTTCCAGCAATGAAAAATAGGTTACTATTTTTCATGATTGTGAAAAGTTTTAACCCTTGATGAAAAATTAAATAATTTAGCTTTTTACTCATTTGAACGTGTCTCATCAAGACACCAACATATGCCAGAACTTAAATAGTTAAAAAAAATGTAAAATCAGATTATCTCAAACAGCCACGTACAGTGATTTTTAATGCTTGATCATACCGAATATTATGGGTATAATCTGACCAATTATTCTACAATACCCTGCTGCCATCATTTAGTTATATTTATTTGATCATTATAAAACTAGAAGATGTTTGTAGCGAAGGCGTCAAGAGTATTCCTCTGCCGTGTGCCATAACTCATCTCAGCCTACCACCTAATGCGGAAACAGTACTTGACCAAGAGTTTTATGAGATGCACCACTTATACAGAATAAAATGAATTATGCAAATAACTGCAGGTGTGGAAATATCAGGATGACAAGTGTTTTCATTTATTTGCTTTGACCTTGAAAAAACAGGTCAAACAGGTAAGGTATTGAGCTATCTTCATGACAAACATTTTTTCTTTATCAGTTTCTGTGACAAGGTCACCAATCTTTGAACTTGATCTTTGAGTTTATTATATGGATCACTGTTATCAACCCCTAGAGCACTGATGTCAACCACAGTAGATGTTTTTATTAGCACGTGTATAGACAGTTGTTATGCATTCAATCTTGAGACACCTATATATATTGGGACCTAAATTTCACAAATCACATAAATTTTCAGTCATTTGAAGTTGTGTATCGCAGTAGTGAGACACAACTATTCGAACTATTTAATTTTGAGTCACTTGAAGTTGTGTGTCGCTACTGCGATACACAACTTCAAGTGACTCAAAATTAAATAGTTCGAATAGTTCAGTGCCCTAGGGGTTAAATATAGGAGTTATGGGAACATGCAGAATTTGTCAAATATTCTGAAATAGTAGGTTCTAGAATAACAAATTTTCACTGTATATAAAAAATATAGTAACTTACCTTTTACAATGAGCTCGGCAGAGCTTGTGGCAATGCCAGCTGTATTTTTCGCTGAGCAGTTGAATTTGCCAGCATCTTCTTCAAACACTTCTGGGATGGTCAGTTCAACACGACCATTTACAAACGATATTTCAAAGTCAGCACTGTCATTGAGTTCTCTACCCTCTTTGAACCATTTGATGCTGGGGGCAGGTTTACCGTCCACGCATCCACTGAAAGTCACACGTGTACCCTCTTCAGCTGCCACGTTCTTCAATGACTCAATGAACTGAGGAGGTACAGGCAGTTCCATGGTGAGATCCACTTGTTGGAACTTGGACTGCTTTGGTGGTGATGGCAGCACAGTGACTGGCTTGATCAGAGCAGGTGATGACGCCGGTTTCGGCGGTGGTGGTGGAGGCGGTGCCTGAACCTGTGGCTTTGGTGCAGCAGCCTTAGGAGCCTCAACATGCTTGATTGGCGACTCCATGATTGGCACTGGAGATCGTGGTAGCGGAGACGCTGGCTTGAAGATCTTCTCCTGGTATGTGGGTGCTGGTACCGTTGGTTGTGGGGGCTGTGGAGACCTTGCTACAGGTGCTACCTGTGTGGGTTTGATGGTTTCTGGTTTGAACATTTGCTGAGGTGCCATCTTGACCTGTGGTGTGTCTGGAGGGGAGTCCTCCTTGGGTAGAGTACTCGCCTCATCAACTACCACCAGCAGGGCAGAGCACGTAGCCTTACCAGAGTCATTCTCAGCTGTCACAGAGAATCGTCCACAGTCTTCATCAAACACTTCAGGAATATACAGCTTGTATTTGTCTCCCACATTGCTTAGTTGATAATCAGGTGAAACAACAGGCTCACCATTGAAAAACCATTCAACCTGGGAAAAATAAAACATTCAGAATGAAAATCTTTTGTCATTGAATAGCTTACTTGTAATTAAAATATTAGATAAAACCCTCCTAAACCTTGCCCTTTTGAAAATATACATCTTCCAAATAGAAATATTTGACACACTGAGCATCCACTACAAACTATATTATCAATTTCAGTGACATATTATTTGGTTTAAAATCTGCTTGAAACCGTTATATCTGGTCGTTTAACACTGAGTAACTTTGTTATTTTCAGTCACTCTGAGATGTGAATTACAGCTGTAATACCAGCTTCAAGGTAAATGAACCCATTTTGTCATGTACACTACTATATTACCGGTATATCAAACAAAAGCTCAGAACCTCTTTATTTTGATAGAATATACCCCCTTGTCCTAAATCAAAATAACCTACTGTACATTGTGCAAATGATTGATCTATACTGTTATGAATTCATTCAAGACAAAATGGTACAATACATAAAAATAAAGATGTTTTTAGCTTTCATATGTTATGCAGTATTACTCTTGGTATTTTATAAAATCATTTAATTTCCATTCATTTTGAAGTATGAATTGCAGCAGTAATTTTCATCTCAACTCGAGAGTAACAGAAAAAATCACTTGCTGTTAGAAGGGTTAACTCTCATCCTGCGAAGTTAATTTATTTACATTTTCAGCCACTTGAGGTTGTGTCCCGCTACTGCGATCCACAACCTCAAGTGGCTGAAAATTACTCATATTTGTTTAATTTGAGACCAAACATTTACAAAGCTTGATGTCTAAACACTCATTTCAATACCAATAACTGCGGTTTATTTGGCTACTAAAACAGATTAAAAACGTCTATTGTTGTGATTAGGAGACAAAAGGTTAACGTCTATTTAGTGTTGTTCGATACCTTTTTCAGACTGTGGGTACAGTTGTATATGTATACTGGATATTACCTTTGGTTTTGGCATGCCAGTGATGGTTACGTCCATCTTGCATGACTCTCCAGGTCGCACACGCATGTCGTTAAACAGCTTAGTGAATTCTGGGGGCTGGTGACCGACCACAGTAACTGTCTGTGAGTGTGATGACTCCACCAACCTGTCACAACACATGCCATATATAAGATCACTGACAAAGAGACAAAAGTCAGCAATCACAAAGGGAAACAGCAGTAACTGCTGACTTCTAAAGAAAGCTGTTACTACCATCTGCCTTTGTAATGTCACTGACAAACAGACAAAATTCATCAGTTGGAGCAGTATACCCCTAGAGATCTGATGTTGACTACAGTAGTACTTTTGTGTTTATATTAGTACTTTGTAACTAGATCCTACAAGTGAAATATGTTTTAAATTTACGGAACTGAGAAACACAATGATTTAAATTTTCCAAATCCAAGTAATTTTCAGTCTCTTGAAGTGGTGTTTCGCAGTGGCATGACAAAACTTCAAGTGAAAATTTAGAATTTAGAGGTCAGATCTCAAAGGAATAAGTTACTGCAGTATAACACAATATGTATACACATATTATCTATAATCCAGAATGCATTAATTCTTTGTAATTCACTCATTTTTGTGATGTGTGAGGTACACAATACTCATAGACCACCACAGCCACAAAGTGGGGGGATAAAGAGGAAGAAGAATAATGACAGAAAAAAGATACAGAGACACAATTATTCAATGTATATTTAGTTCTACATCATTCTACATCGTGTTACCTTGCTTAAAGAATGTGTGTTGCCTGGTTGTGCAAATTAAAGAGGGGATTTTAACATAGGTGGTATTTTAATCATTATCCATTGACCCAGTGCTGCTATAATGTTTTGCCAGCATTGTTGACAGTGGGCCACCATTACACTAGCAGCGTTTCAATATCTTGTGTCCGCTAAGATAGAATTATTGCAAGCATAAGTTTGTGCCTTGTTAAGACTAGATTTCACATGATGATTTTAGCAACTAATTTGTTTCATTATGATTAGCACCAAAGTGGCCAAGGGCCTACCAATAATCTACAGTGAATGTTAGTTTTGTTTATACTTGGCTCAAAAAAGTTCATCAAATCTAAGAACTAAGTGACTGAATAAAAAATCGCTGTGCAAGGTATTCACGCATCAGTGTAATTGTCAAAGTGTGTTCTAGAAATCATGGTATTGTGAAAAAAATCAAATTTATGTTAAACTATAGATATATTATATAATTATAATTGATGTGTGTTTCAAAGACTGTTGACAATACTAATGGGATAATGTGAAGAACAGATTGAGAGTGGAGTGACAGAACACACTGGACCATGCCAAATTGACCCTAGTCAATTCAGAGCAAACATGAAACATTGAATCACTGTCAGTTTAATGTTGGGTTATCATCGCAAATGGTGAAACAGCATTAGACCAACATTGGAGTAATGTTTCATGTTTGTTGGGTTATCTTTATTCATCATGAATATCTATACATGTATATGTAAATTATACTAATAATTTTTATTGGTTCTGAAACAACTTGTTCATATCACTTGAAAAAACTGTTTTATCTCAAGCCTTTGTACTATCTATATGTTCACATAAACACTGTAGTCTGTACAGTTAAATAGTTATCCATAACTTATGCCACTGATAGCGTACATATCATATCAGTTAATTAGAAGGAATAAATAGATAAATAATAATAGATAAATAAATAAATAAAAATTTATATAGAAAATGCTACTGTCAAAAAACTGTATGGGAAGCAAAATTATTTTATATATGGCTTGGCTATCTCATAATATAAAAGAAACAATATTTATTTTCTTGAGTAAATATTGTTTTTAATACTTCAAAAGCCTGAAAACCAATATTTATATTTTCACACAAATATTGGTTTTATAGAGAGTCTTATAATAAATAAAAATAAGCTTAAATGAAAAAAACCTTCTTGTTATAATATTGCATTGAAAAAACCTCTATCTAATGTGAACATAAAAGTCTAAATAAAATTTCACACCTACTGCTAAAAAAACTTAGATTTCAGGTTAGTAATAATTAAAATGAAAGTGATATAGATGTACTCTAAATTATAAGAACTCAGCTGCAAATTATAAAAAATTACTTAAGTCTAAATTATTTGTTAGAAATGTATTCTTTTGATACTATACAAAATAGATAAATCAATCTGGCATGGTCAATTGACAAGGTAAAAGATCATCAATTGGGTGCAGAATGGATATCCTTATATGTTATTGTTCACACATTCATCTTACGGATGAAACTTATGATAAGGAAAGGCCAAATCAAATCAGAGTATGGGAGCACCCAGCACTTTAACCCTGAACTCACCAAGGAGGTAAATCTGACTCCGTGCTAAAAACATTAATATTAGCTGTCTGTCATTTTGATGAATAAAATATCACTCTATTAGCCACTAGTTCAGAATCATTATTTTTTTAAGTGTTAAGAAAAATTGAGCATGCAAAAATTGTAATGTTCTTTTTTAAGTATTATAATAGAGGAAGAGACAAATATTTAGAATAGCAGACAATCATTCATTAACAGAGTCACCAGCTCCTCCCATCAAAACAATTGCTTCACAAATACGACAAAAATTGAGCAAAATATATCAACACCCAAAGAAAACAAGTCTCAAAATGTAGTTGCATTGTAGAATATAGATTTTAAATCCACTTTAAGTTGTGTCTCACAGCCGTGATCCACAACTTAAAGTTGGTGAAAATTAGCTACATGGTAAAAAATTGAATAAAAAAACATGCTAAAATAGAAAATTTAATGTTCATTTCCCTTTCGAATTATCCTGTTTGAAGCACAAATAAAATGGCTACAAACAGCTTTGGAGGCGAGCAGCACTTTAAGGCCTAACACTTATCCTGGTGATCATGACCATTGTCGTTTTTTAATCAGTTTTATTAGGCGATCAAATCACTGATATTGGACCTGAAATTAGTGTTTAAACATCGAGATTTGTAAATGTTTGGTCTCAAATTAAACAAATATGAGTAATTTTCAACCACTTGAGGTTGTGGATCGCGGTAGCGAGACACAACTTCAAGTGGTTGAAAATTTAAATAAATTAACTTAGCATGATAAGGGTTAAGGGACTTACTTAGTTACACAAAGAAAAAAGTCAGACATGAAATTAATTACCTTGTCTTCATGATATGTTTTTCGCTTCCAGTTTTCACAGTAACAGAAGCATAACACTTGGCCTCGCCGGCATTATTAGTGGCCTTCACCATATAGTTACCAGCGTCCTCGGAAAAAACTTCTGGAATGGTCAGTGTTTGTAGTTCTCTTGATGATGTAATCTGTCAAATATTCAAGAAAAACTATTAACCCTTGATCTAAGTCCTTTATTATTATAATAGGCCAATTATTTGTCCTAAAATCGGTAAGGCTATATTTGCCAGGTATTTAGATAATTACGATACGTTTCTTTTCAATAAGAGTATTTTCCATAATACATTTGCAGCTTAGTGAAATATAGAAAAACGCGTTTATGAAAATTCAGATGGACTGATGTTACATAATTTAATTTAAGTTCAAGAAGCACAAATTGAATTTAAAAATACAAGTATAAAATATGTAACCCACCTGGAAATCAGCAGAATTTTTAATGAGCTGGCGTCCTCTATACCACTGAACTTCTGGGTTTGGATGACCGATGACACGGCATTCAAACTTGACAACTTGTCCTTCAATGCTTTCAATATCCTTAAGTAGCTGTGTGAACTTAGGAGGCACACTTTCTCCAGGTGCACTGGCCGTAGACACATCACTCAGCTCACTCAATGCTGTATTTAACAAATGTTAATAAACATCAAAATAACTATTATGTTAACCCTGAAGCATCTATAGCTGCTGTAAAACATTTTTATCCACAATTGAAATAACCATTTCTGACAGGAATTATGTGATTATTTTTGTCTGGAATTTACAAAATATTAGTAAATATCGTTTAACGGAAGTTGTGGGACATAGTAGTAAGATCCAGCGGGTGAATTCTAATATCTGCTAGTTTAAGGGTTATAATCTACCCTATAGAAGTCATAAAGTAAAGAGTTAAAAAGATTTCAATATTTTGAATATATATCACATGGTTTTCATTTCAGGATTTCATGTGATAAATTAGTGTGATATATTGATGCAGCTGGGAATCGAACAGAATATAAGAAAGTAGAGCTTACGTTCCACAATAAGACGACATTTGCTGTCAGTCTGTCCATGTGGATTACGAGCGAGGCAGCGATAATCACCACTGTCCTCCAGGTAAACTTCTCTGATTATCAACGAGCACCGATCTCCCTCAAACAACAGCTGGAAGTCCTTAGATTCCTTCACTGGCTTCTCATTGTGATACCAAATTACCTGGGAAACAAAGAAATAAATGAAAAAATAAAATGTGATAATACCTAATGTTTTCACAAATTTGTTGATAACATTTTCTAAAATGTTTGTAATTTCTCACAGCGAGACATCAAATATTGACGAAATTGAATTCTAGTTTGCAAGATATAATATATTATCCTTTCAGAAGAAAAGAGTTTCTGTATTTTCCGTATGGCAAACCTTGATTATGATGCACTTAAGACCAAGCCTTGCAAAGTGATGACATTTAAGTGTCACGTGGCGTATTTATGAGGAATGGAGTGATTACCACTCTTTGGCGATGTTGGTTGCACTCGGGCCTCACGATGTCAATACCGGTGGTTCGATCCCAGGGCCAGGCAGTTTTAACACTGTTACACAAGGCATGTTTTTCATATGTGTTTTTAATATATTTATTACACTTATAAATATATTTGATAAAATTTTGTAAATTTCTGTACCTGCTGGAAATTGCTACATCTCAGTGAATGAAAAGTTTACATTCACTGTGATGCAGCAATTTGCAGCTCATAACGAGTGATGACAAAATACTTAGGTAGGTCATATCAACCCTTTACCTGCTATTTTCGACTATTGTCGTTTTTATTCCGTTTTATTAGCAGATAAAATCACTGATATTGGCATTGAAATGAGTGTTTAAACATCAAGATTCGCAAATAAGTTTTTTCCTGAATTAAACAAATATGAGTAATTTTCACTCACTTGAAGTTTTGGGTCGCGGTAGCGAGACACAACCTCAAGTGAGTGAAAATTAATTTAGCAGGATAAGGGTTTATACGTTTTGCTTGGAAAGAATTCCACATTTAACTAAAGACAACATACTGTAGATCTGGTAATTTTCACGAGTTAAAATTTTTGCGAATTTCTGATATTGGGACTTCTCACGAAGTTTAGAATTTGTGAACTTTCATTTTTCATTAGTAGCGCTATTAGAATAATAATTTTTGTGAGATTCTTGAATTCGTGAATTTCCTCCTTGAGAAATTTGCGAAAATCAAAACCTCACGAATATTATCAGATTTACTGTAGTCCATACCTCTGGCTCAGGATGACCGATAACCACACAGTCGAGTCTGGCCCGAGATCCCTCCTGTACATCCCTGTTCTGCAGTGGCTGCCTCAGGGTAGGCTTCATAGGAGTCTTATCCATCAGCTCCTCTCCCGTGGAGTAGGAGCCTTCCACCGTCAGTCGACACGTAGAGCGGCTCTCACCTCCCAGGTTACGAGCGATGGCCGTGTAGTTCCCCGTGTCTTCAGGGAATACTTGTCGGATCTCCAGTGTTGTTGAGCCTGCCTCAATAGTGATCTGTAAAATATGTACACATAAATTCATCCTTATATTTATAAATAGCACAGCATACAAATAAAATCAATAAATTAGAAAGACCCTTGGAATGCTAGGGTAGACCTCTGCAAACCAAGCAGTACTAATTATATGTTTCTACCCCTATATTTTTAAAATTTTAGTCTTTATATACATATATCAGTATCAGAAATTTTACTTGAAAAAATGGTTATACAGGTCCTAATGTTTAGTCGACATCAGTGTCCTAGGGGTTGTAAGACCACCTCCAGGCCTATGGAGAGATCACTATGGAATGGGTCAATATGTCATATATATGTTATGAGCAGTGGCAAGCAAGGACATAATCTCTCTGACAGTTTCAGTCACTGAGTGAAATCTATGCATGATTACCAGGGTAAGAAGTTATTAAAATAAATTTATTATCCTTAAAATCATCTAACGTTGATAGTCAACTACCGGTACTACAAATTTTGAATTGTCTATTCAATTCATATCATCAAAGTAATTTGGTGCATTTGCAGCTGGAAGTTAAAATAAATAAAATATAGCAATGAACATTCATCAGTACTAACAATTCCCCAACCACATCTAACATAATGTATTCTACTTACTCTGAACACAGCTGAAGGCATGATTGTGACGTCATTCTTAGTCCAGTGAATTTGTGGCACAGGTTCTCCAGAAAATGTGCACTTGAGTTGTGTGGATTTACCTTCTTGAACAGAAATGTTTCGCAGAGGTTCCATCACAGCAGGTTTCTTCACACCTATAATTATAGCACTTGATAGTTAACTTCTAAGAAATTGTGCATTTTCCAGTACAAAGGATAAGACAGAGGCAGTAATGCCATAGCCTTTAAAGTAAGCAGTTACAGCTGTTTGCTTTTGAGGGTCAGCATTATCCACCAGCCTTCTTTCAGTTTCTATAACTTTGAACTAGTCATTTAGAAAATAAGCATAATTTAATCAACTAACTCCAACATTTCCATAGCTGCATTGTAGTATGAGCTGAATAGATAGAATTTAAGCCTGTATTATATGGCCCATGCTATATATTGCATTATCATAAAACATCATGCATATAATTTGTTAGTGTTGTGAATAAAATAACATTAAGAACTGTTCAAACAAAACAAAAATGTTAGTGTATTAAGACAAAATTGTAAAGTGTTTAGAAATATACAAATGTATGTGGTACATATATCTCACATCAGGATTGAAAGGGTGTACCTGCTATTTATACACCTATTGAGTTCCAGGATGATGATATATTGATGGTGAGTCTACCATAAACGACATTAGTGTGGTTAATTTGCTGACTTTCCATGTATCATTATTTGTAGTCAAAGTGGACATTTTAAAGAATTATTATACAATATTTTCCAATGTTCCATCATTATATATATAAGTATGATAAATAGTCACAGTAAATGGAATAATCATAACACAACAAACACAAGACATTGAAACAACATTGATTTGATATTGGGCCAGCATCATTAATTTTGCACCAGGGGCTCAAAATTAAAATCACTCAGGGTTATTTTATTTGCATCAGCTAGGAAGTGGAATTCTATGGAATGCACTTATAAATGTTCTCTATCTACTACTACCAGGTGGGATGCATTGAGGAATCAACAAAAAAGGAACTTTAGATTTTGTAAGTGTTTGATTACCCCTTGACATTGCTCATTAAATTAAAGCAGTTAGCAGCTTAAAATAAATGAAAAATAACCACTGGTAAAAAAGTAGACCAGATAACAAAGCTAGATTGGTACACATTGGTGCACAATTGATACATTTTATAGTAAATATTTTAGCTGTGATTCGAAAGTGCTAAAAGTGTCACCTCAACTGAAACGGGCTTATCTGTGAAACATATCACATAATTAACATGCAAGTAGGCCTATATGCAAATGATAACAGGGCATGCATTTTTCCTATTTTCTCTAGAGCACAGCCAAACTCATGCTGATGAAAGTAGATCATTTCTTACTGATGACATTAACTCTTCCACTGGAGGAAGCTTCTCCACTTTTACTTGTCGCCTTACAAGTGTACCTCGCTGAAGTATCAGGGGTAGTTTTGCGCACTTTCATACAGCATGTGCCATTGATTTTGGTGATGACATAATCTGAAGAGTTGTCAATGGTTTCGTCATCTCTGTACCAGGATATGGAAGGTGACGGGATACCGCTGACTTGGCACTCCATTGTCAGCTGTGAACCCTCAGGAATATCTTGAGATTTCACATGTTTGCTAAATTCAGGCGGTACAACTTTCTGGTGTGTTTCTAGAAGAAAATCATGTGGGCCATTTGAAGTCAATAATGCACAAATAAAAAGACACATCTGCATATCAGGTATTGAGGCAGTGAGGGGTGTATAAGCAACAATGACACAATAGCCCTGTGATTTCTCATGGTAAAAAATAAAATACTGTTTACTGATAAAGTAGCGACAATGCTTTCAAGCTATATTGCTTTGTATAACAACAAATGAACAAATGCAAATGAACAAATGCCTTTTGTCTTGCTAGAGAAAAAGAAGGGGAGGTATTGAGGTGAAGCCAATAGCCAGTAAACAAAAGACGTTGATCCACTGTCAATTTAATGTTGGGCCAGCATTACAGATGGTTCACCAACAATAAATCAACAGTCAAAGTTTTCTGTTTGGTTGGTAGATACATATATATTGGAATTTTTTAAAATATTAAATGCCTAATTTAAAAGTGTAACTGAGTAGAAACTGATTGCTTGTTACATTAATTTTCGCCTTTTTGCACCTCGCAGAACCCTTACGTTCCCAGCAAACCTGAGACATCGACCTAATGTTTAATTTGTGGCGGACCGACATCGCAGAAGGCGAGCCAACACAACGTCGACATTGGGTAAACATCAGTTATTTGCTGGGTGATGTGGCTTACAAATGTACAGATGAGAGTTACATAATTAGTCCTTAATAATTAGGGGTAAAATAAGTGCTAATTTTCATCATCTTGATGTCATATTTTTAGGTTTACCTACATTACACCAATAATAATTTCTCCAAAAGGAACAAAAACTAAAACTTGAACAGTGAAAGCATTGGAAAAAAGTGAAGAAACAAGAAAAAGTATTTGTACAAATGGTAACATAACCTTAGGTAAGCTAGTGTGCCTTTCAAAGACAAGCAGCAGTAACTGTTTACTTCTCATACAAGCAGTTACTGCTGATTATTTTTTAATACAGTAGAGTGTACAGTAATAAAAGCAAACAACACCGTCACCAGATGCTGTTAATCTCTTACTTACTCAGAAATGAAGTATGTGTTGCAGCTGTAATAAGTGAAGTGCAATATGTGCTGACTCAAACAAAATGTTGTTACAGACCACAAACCCAAATAATAAAAAATAATAGAAACTGTCCACCTTACAAAAAAATAATAATAAATTGTAATTGCTGTTGCACTTAACAAATAAATAAATAGTGTTAGAAATTTCTATTTTATGGCCTAGGGATCAAAAGGATGAAAGTGCCACTGTGAACAACCCATTACCGGCTAAGTTCTTCATTTTAATTTTTCAACCATTTTAAAGTGCCTCATAACTTAGAACCACAACTTTAGGAGGGTGAAAATTACTCATATTTGCTTAATTTTGGACATTGGATATCTAGCCACACATTTTAGTGGCAATGAAAATAATTTAATTTGCTAATAAAATGGATTTAACATGACTAAAGTTGTAACATGACTAAAGTTGTGATTAGCGTTGAAAGGGTTAATCCTAAGAGACAATATAGACTTATTACACAACAAAATTAAAAGAATGATCAGTAATACATCACTGATCTACATAGGAGTTGAATAATTGTATAATGAAAGAGACATCTAATTGAACTATCTCCAGTCAAAAAAAAACTCAAAATAAAAATAAAACTGTCATGCAAAGATAAACAGCAGTATCTGCTTAGTTCAACAGTAAGATGTTACTCCTGTTTGCCTTGGTAGGACAGTACTGTATATTACAATTGATATGACACATACCTCTAACACGCAGATACGCCTCTGTCTCAGCCATACCGAGTCCAGTGGATGCTTTGCACGTGTACTTGGCAGTATCTTCTGAGAAAGTTTCCTCAATGGTCAGTTTGCAGTTGCCGTCTTTATAACTGGTCTGGTAATCTGGACTAGATAAAGCCATGTCATCTTTGAACCACTCTATTTTAGGATTACCTTCACATTCTAGTTTACATTCAAAGGTGAAGCGCTGGCCTTCTGTGATTTCAGCGTTTTGCAGAGGCTGTATAAAGCGGGGTATATGAGGCGCTTTAGCCTGTACAACAGAGCCCATCTCAGCAAGGATTTGCTGAAAAAAAAAAATAATATATGACAGTTGGAGTTAACATTACACTTGCTGTGCTAGACGTGTATGTATATAGGCATATATGCTTTCAAGCAAGTTTAAAATCATATACAATGTCACTAAAATTCATTTAAAATTTTGTAACAAAAAGGTAACAAAATGCAAAGTGTAAAATACAATTCATAGTTTTCCAATTTTTAATATGTATTGTCCTTTAACCCTTACAATGCTGAAATATTTTTGTAAAAAACCATGGGAATCAAAGGTTCTTGCAATTTAAAATCGTCATAAATATTATAGTTAGCTCTTTTCGCTTCATTTGAATGCCCATTTTATGGTTAATGTTTTCCGCGCTGAAATGATACTGATAATTTCATTCGAAATACCACTTTTAAAGGTATAGGCCCTATGCGTTTAAAAAGCAAGATTTTCCATTTAAATTCTCTAATTTATGAATTATTTGTAATTTTCACCAGCTTGAAGTTGTGTGTCACAGAAGAAAATATAACACAGTGTGGTATTATATGTACTATGTACCGTATTTATTTTAATAAATGCCCTGGGGGGTAATTTAAATACCCCCTTAGGCTACACGAGCTGACTTTTAATGTCTATATAGTGCACCATGATTCTAGATTTTATTTTCCAATCAGGGGAGTGGACGTTTATTGGAATAAATACTAGCTAGTTTATTATAATAAATACTAGCTGTATTATCATAAATTATATAAGCTAATATTTCATTTGAAAATTCAGCCCCGCTAAGGAACCCCTCTTCTATTACTTGGTCTCACCTCTGTTTTGACTAGGTTGTCCCTGAGGATTCCAAGTTCCTCTACAGCTTTGAGGTAAGAGTCGAGGATATCCCTATTTCTGTCTATGATATACTGCATCTTTTGAGGTCCAGTAACAGGGCCTACAACAATAATTTATTTTATAAACATGTACAAAATATCACATAATATATAGTAACTGCTTTAGTTGAAAAGTTAGCAATGCCTTTGCAGAACAGAGCTCATGTGTGATGAGAATAATAAACATAAGACAGAAGTAAAATGTAATAACTTTAAAACAAATGTTCAAAACTTATGACGCTTCGACATGCCATGGCAAGCCTTGATCACATACTGGTAAAATGTGGTCGAGGCTTGCCTTCGCAAGTCGAAACATCATAAGTATCAAACATTTGTTCCAAAGTTAGTAAATTTTACTTCTGTCTTATTGATTCTTGGCACCATGAATAACATATTTTCAATGAGAATAAACATATTAGTACGTAGTAATATATTATAAGAAGTATTCATGGAAAAAAATAGAAAACAATCCACTGACCCCACAATGTGACAGCAAAGCGATGCATGGTACTGAGGCGCTCATCCTGAACGGCTCCAAACACATCCTTGAAGTTGTCCATCTCCTGGATCAGCTGCTGAGCGTCCTGTGAGGACTTACACTCGGTGGCCTTACGACCTATCTTCAGCAAGAACTGACTGGCTTCGTTTATAGAGGACTCACACTAAGGCACAACAAACAAAAAAGTTATACCCAGCAAACACGGGGTGTTCACCTGATGTTGTTTCAATGCTGGGACACCATCGCAGATAGTGGCTTAGCATTGAAACAACATTTAGTAGTTATCTCATGTATACATAAAAAATCACAAGTATATAACAGTAAAACTGCTCAATCAAAATTAATGATGAGTTGTTCAAAAAAAAAAAAATTTACAAGTCGCTTCATTTTTATGCAATTACTATTTTATTAACCAGTGTACTGCTAAATTGTCTGTGAGTATTCTTCATTCATTTGAAGCTGGAAATGCTAATGCAATTCCCAGCTTCAAATGAATGCAAATAATATTATTGATGAAAAATAGACATCTCCCAAATTGAATTATTTGATTAGCTCAGCATCTGCCGCAAGATATTTTACAAATTTTGGGGTTATTTTATTTAGTCTGAAATTTGCTTGAAAAGGTGTTGAAAAAGCAGCACAAGGGCTAACTGATGATCAGAGTGTTATACTTGTCCATTAATATGGAATATTATCTTCATTTCAAATAAATACTCATTTTCTATGTTGGCAAATATTCAATTTTGATTTATTTTATTGATTTAAAGGACAAAACAGTATGCAATATGATCAAAAATTATTTTTTCTCTCACTTGGTCCATGAGTTCAAAGAACCGTGTAGATTCATCAAGAGCACTTCTGTAGCCTCCAATAGAAGCATAGAATGCTGCCCACTTTTTCTCCACCTCTGTCACCTCATGACGGATTCTGCGGGAGTCGTAATGCTGATCTCTGATCATGGCGTCTGCAGTGCTGACAAAGTTCTTGATTTTCTTCTCAATCAGCTCCACACTATTCTCAAAGTTCTTGAACGCTTGTGATGTCATTTTGACAGATGACAGGGAGCTTCCATAATTACCCTTGCGGGCATTCAGTTGTCTGTGAAGCTCATCCAATTCATTATCCATCTGAAAAAATTAATGTTAACAAAATCATATTGATGAATGAGGAAAATACGATGATGTAAACTTTACTTACAATAATCCAGTATTTGATGATTTATAATATACATTCCAGATGGCTTTACTATGTATTTTTGCATTATAATGTGTATATAATACAATAATACCTGTAGGCACTGTTTATTTTTAAAAATATTTGCATATAAAAAACTTGGTTGGATCTCTACTTTACTTTCAGCTATTTACTTTCAATAAATTTTAAGTAAATATTTGGTCAAATAACGGTATCTATAATGGGTAAATACATCTTGAAAATACTTTCAGACATGAAGTTATTAACTATAGAACTGATATATTTTGCAGTGCACAAAACCAAAACAAAAAAACTTGAGCTGAAGAAAAATGTCCCTGTATTACAGACTTTTCACAAGGTAAAGATCAAAAGTTAAAATTAGAGGTTGCTCAGTAACTTAATTTGGGATAAAAATACAACATGGGAAAGTTGTTTTATTGTGGCATGTTATGTTGATACAAATTCATGTTGTTCAAAGATTAGGGTCTATAGCACCACCTAAGTCAATGAACATCTCAGAAAAAAATGAAACAGGGGGTCAATAACCAGGTTTCTATTTGTAATATCACCTCACAGGATGGGGCATAAGACACCAGTGACCTACTCAATTAATGATGCACGTAAGAAGATTTTTGTGGATTTCCTACCATACAAGAAACATTGACACAATGCTGATTTAATGTTGTTTCACTGTATTTCACACTGGCCAACATTAAAACAACTTTGGTAATTGTAAAATTGTTCACTAGTTTGGTAGTTACACTGATGCTAGATAAAAGTGGTTGTTCATTGTACCTGTTTCAGATCAAAGTAGAACTGGCAGACTTGTAGGTTTTGTTCTAGCCGTGCTTTGTGATCCTCCCAGGAGTTCTCCCAATGTGATCTCCTCTCCTCTGTCATCTGTAGCACCTTCTGTACCTCATCCTTAGCGATACCTTCAGAATTCTAAAATAAAAATATACCGGTAATGGAGATTGGTTAATTGCTTCAAAATAAACAGTGTAAGACAGAATAATGCTTCAATGGTACATGTGTTGTTGAAGTAATTCATTCTCATAGTGCCTTACTTTCTGGATAGCATTCCAATCTAACAAGAGGTGTTCACACAATGATATTTTAATGTTGGGCAAGCATCTTTGAACCAACATCAAAATCATTATGTTTACTGGGGAGATATTGAGAAAATTTCTTTTTATTTCTCACAACCCCCCCTTGCCCAACCGAAACAAAAACTGAAAATAAATGAGTAAAACTCAGGTTATGTCTATATACAATTTAAGTCAATAAACTAGATGCTATTTACATAATAAACAGTGAATATTCACAAAATATATTGTTCATCAAGCACAGTCAAAAAAACAGATATATATTGTCAAGCTTAATACTGTAATTTGAATAAGAAGATAACATACTTAATGAAATTATATCACACAATTTTTCCCGCAAGATACTTATTCCACAAACCTGTTGTCTAACTCTAACAACTATTTGATCTCCTTCCTCCGCTGTGTAGTTGATCATTTCTTGCATGCGGCCTCGGCCACTCTTATGATCCCGTAGCAGCAACTCTGCTTTAGTAACTTCATTGGGTAAATCTGTATTGGCATATTCCATCTCTGTCTCGGCGATAAGTTCATCCAACTAGAATAAAAAAACATTTTTTTTAATTAGCACAGATAATTTCAACCCGCCTTAGGTCTTACAGATCCGACCCTCCTAAGAGCTAATAAAAAGGAAAAAAAAGAATAATAAAGGCTATAATTATTGTTTTTTATTGCGCCTCAGATATCAGCTTTTACATATGAAATATTTATTTATCTGAACTGCACCAAATGATCACACTAATATTTGATAATTATAAGTGATTTCATTCCATTTAAATTTTGTGGGTTGTGGCAGCAAGACACAACTTTGGGCTTGTAAAAATTGTTCACCAAATCACTTAAGAGGCTGCAAAACTGTTTGTGAAGTAACATGAGAATACTGTTTGTCGTTGGGTGGATGTCGAGAACATTTGAGCCAAAATGACAACCAAAAACACCTATATAATATAAACACTTTAATACATAGTAATTAGAAGAATAAACAAGAGCACACTCGATAATAGCCCGCCGCCGAATTATGATAAAGAAAGTAAAGTCGAATGTCATCACGTAAATAACAACGCAAGATATAAATGGTATGTTAAACTAGCCGCTTTTCAAGTTATCGCGCCCACAAGGTCAAATTATGGACGTAAAATAAATGTGAAAAATCGCAATAAGTCGACCATTTTGATTTTTTTACCGGCCATTATTGAGCTTGTCCAAGAACTGCTTATTAGTAACATGCATAACAAACTTGAAGAGGATACTTGTGAAAATGTTGAAGTTATCGTGCCTACAAGGTCAAATTATTGACGTAAAATGAGAAAAATCGCAATAAATCGGCCATTTTGAATCTTTTTTCAGCCATTATTTAACTTGTCCAAGAACTACTTATTAGTAGCATGCATAGCAAATTTGAAGAGGATATGTGAAAAACTTTTCAAGTTATCGCGCCCACAAGGTCAAATTATTGACGTAAAATGAGAAAAATCACAATAAATCGGCCATTTTTTTTTTTTTTCAGCCATTATTGAACTTGTCCAAGAACTACTTATAAGTAACATACATAACAAATTTGAAGAGAATATGTGAAAAACTTTTCAAGTTATCGCGCCCACAGGGTCAAATTATTGACGTAAAATGAGAAAAATCGCAATAAATCGGCCATTTTTTTTTTTTTTTCGGCCATTATTGAACTTGTCCAAGAACTACTTATTAGTAACATGCATAACCAATTTGAAGAGGATATGTGGAAAACTTTTCAACTTATCGCGCCCACAAGGTCAAATTATTGACGTAAAATGTGAAAAATCGCAATAAATCGGCCATTTTTTTTTTTTTTTCGGCCATTATTGAACTTGTCCGAGAACTGGTCATTAGTAACATGCATAACAAATTTGAAAAGGATATGTGAAAAACTTTTCAAGTTATCGCGCCCACAAGGTCAAATTATTGACGTAAAAGGTGAAAAATCGCAATAAGTCGGCCATTTTGAATTTTTTTTCAGCCATTATTGAACTTGTCCGAGAAGTGGTCATTAGTAACATGCAAAACAAATTTGGGAAGGAAACATGAAAAACTTTTCAAGTTATCGCGCCCACAAGTAAATGTTAACGCCGACGCCGACGCCGACGCCGACGCCGACGACGCCGAACTTCAATTGCAATAGCCCACCTTTTTTAATTAAAATTAAAAGGCGGGCTAAAAAGTGCTATGATGCTACTATACAATACCTTATTCAAGTTTTTGAAGAAACTGATTGTCATATTTAGCAGAATTTGATATTCTGTGATTCTGGCTTGGAAGCGTGTGTGAACTTTAAGCAGCTCATTTACAATCTGGTCTCTCTGTCCGTGAGTGTCACCCTTAAGGGACAACATCTCCGCTGTTTTTAAGTGTGCTTCAATTTCGTCTTGCGCTTTCTACAGACATAGAAAAACACTTGTTATTGTCATATTTTCAATGACATATTTTTGGATAACTTATATTTTATGTTTTAATCATTTTTGTAAAAAAACATTAAACTAAAGATAAATTGCACAGCATAGGAAGATTAAACTTTCCATTTTGTGTATTCATGTATGGGATCTATTCATGTCTCAATAAACCATTATCATCACAAGCTCCATACATTTGTGGAAAATGATACATGTGCGAGATTACTATAAATAAGTTGCTTTGATTTGGCTACATGAAGAATGAGTTAGAATACTTTGAAACTGTTTCAACAACAAGCACAGTCTGCCTTTAACGACTGACTTTTGTATAGTTTTGAAAGACTTCCAACATCAGCAGCTAAGGACAAGTACAATTCTTTAATGTGCCGAAAAAGCACACATACTCTATTTTCAATATTTTAAATATACAATTTTAATACACGTAGCTTAGCTAATTGGCATGAATATTATTGCCAAGATTTAACCTTTGCTGTTGGACCGAAGTCGTCCATCTTCTGTTGAATCTTTCTGACATCCTCAGCACATTTGCCGAGGTTACCCGACGCATATGGCATAAAGGTATCTCTCTCAGCTTTCGTCACCCAGTCAATAGTCTAAACACATACAAATAACAATACCTTTACTGTTGGCAGGAATTCATTAAGTTTCTTCTGGTAATGCTCTGCTGTTTCCATTGAGGATCCAAGCTCTCCAGCGATCATTGGGAAAAACTCATCCTCAATCGCCATCACCCAATCAATGGTCTGTCAAAACACAAACCCAGTTTAAAATTTAATTCAAATTTGATTTTTGTTGTAAATTTGGTGAATTTTGACTTGGATGTTTGTTTGGGTGGGGACTGGATATGTTTTCCTTTCACACATCAGAGCTTTGATCATCAAAAAAGACACTTAGAACAAAAGGTGCAATGTGCAATACACATACTAACTATTCTGTATAAAGTGCCACATAGAAAATCTACTAAAGTTATAATATAGGGCATTCTAAAACAATGAAATTAAATAATCAAAGACAATTGCATTTAACTATAAAGAGCATAGTCTAACAGATAATACCACTAAACAGAATCGTTTACAGAGCTTTTCCTCATAATAAACCTTTACATAACTGTGTTGCATAATTGCTCCTTGTGGCTAATATCAGGTTGAATTAACACTTAAAGTACAACATAGAATTTTAATTTTTACCCACTTGAAGTTGTGTCTCGCTACCGTGAACAACAACTTCGAGTGAGTAAATATGACTCGAATATATACAAAACTTGAATAAAAAGACAAGCCAATGTAGTAAATTTAATGATCATTCCTTCATCAAATTATCTTATTTGAAAGACAAACAAAAAGTGTAAAAACAGCTACGGATGCGACTAGTGCTTTAAAGGTTGATTGAGTTAATTAATTAGAGAATAATAATGTCTATTTATCCGATCATAATGCTTTGTTATTTTACAAAAATGGCCACTTTTTCATTCAATGTGAAGTCGGAATTAGGCCTACAGTAGTAGATTCACAGCTTACATAAAAGTTACACAAATTCCAAGATACACATGTACTTACCAATAAAAATTTAAATGATTTAAATGATAATCTTAAACCCTTAAGTTACCACACTGAAATATTTTTGTATAAACCATGGAGACCAAAGAATTTTTTTAATTTGAAAACGTCATAATCGTCTTAGTTAGCTCTTCCCGCTTCATTTGAATACCTATGTTATGGGTCTACAGCCATTAGAAATATTTTTACTCTTTTAGTGCGGGGACCCTCTTTATACCTCAGAATCTACAGATGTCAGATTCTGATGTATAAAGATGGTCCCCGCAGTGAAAGGGTTAACACTGACCTTTCTGGCTTCCTGAACAAACTGGTGCCATTGACTTTTGAACTCCTTTCCTGTGGTGACGTGAACTTTCCAGTGTTCGTAATACTCAGTAATGACGTGCTGACGCTCGGTGAATTGACTGAGAATTGTCATCACAACAGTAACAGCACGGCGCGTATCTAACTCTGAATCATCCTTTACCTGCTCAGAAAAAATAAAATAAAATATTATTCCTGATAAGTGAGATATGTTTTCAAGTTTGTGCCACCGTTCAGCAGAATATATACACTTGTCTACATCTAGAATGTTAACCCTCGTGCTGCTGGATTGAACTGCTAAATATTTTATCATTTTAACCCTGCTGGAACCGTATATATTCGGTTTCAAGCAAGTTTAAATCGGAATAAAATACCATTACATTAAGATAAAATACTTTGTGGGAAATGCTCCGTTACTCATTTTTTTCAGTTTGAATGATGTCTATTATCCATAAATTGTAAAACAAAATTGTCATTTGAGGTTCAAATGAATGAAAAATATTTCAGCAGCACAAGGGTTAATAGTCTGAAATTTGTTTGAAATCATATATTTACAGTTTCAGCAGCACCAAGGTAAACACATGTAAATTTTCACCTGACAGATACAATGCTGAAAACGGCTATAGACATGATTATCACTATAAGGGTTGAAAAATCCCACCTGTGAAGCATCCTCGATAAAGGATTTTCCTTTGCTCTCGACGTCTGTATAGACGGAGGTCATTTGACCCCACTTTTGCTCTTTGTGTTGCACAGAGGCTTCGCTGATCTGTGCGGGGTCAAGTTTTTCAATCTTCACATACTGCTCCAGCGCATCCATCTGGATCGCGAGCTGAAACACAATAGAGGGATTTAAAAAAAGAAACTATTTTAGACCTTCTCCAACAAAATGGTCTGTTAATTCAGGTACATTCAGCAAGTTTGACATTTGTTTTCAAAGTAACAAATGCATAGCGAAATCTATTTATAGTTTGTAAGCATAGTAAATGGGTTTAAATTAACAAAATAAATCACAAATTCCTAGCTGAATTCATTTTAAAAATCTGACATAATTCTCCTCACACACTAGCAGTGGCATAAGCAAACTTAGTAGCTAACACATGGACTGAGCAAGCCTTAGAATATATGATACTATTTAAACATAAAAAAAGGAAACATATCCCTTAGTAAAAGTGATGAGCAAATAAAAAAGCACTCAAATATACGACACTAAAAAAGTTGGTTAATTTTGGAAAGAGATGCAAAATGTCTGTAATGGTAATTTGTGAACTTGACCATTTATAAGATAAAATTCAGAAAATCAGTTATTAGAAATCCATTCTGCTTCCTACAATCATCTACATGGTAGACACTGCCATGAGTATCTGGAAACACATTACTGATGTGCTAGCCTACATGGTGTACAGCTTACAGTAAAACCTGCTATGGGTATCTGGAAACATACCTGTTGAGCTTTCTTATGGAAAGCTACATATTTAAGGGCGAGCTTTATTCTCTGTTCCACCAGGGTTTCAACGAACGTCCATTCTTCTCTAACACGGATGATCTTCTCACGTGCTTGGCTTGTGTCTTGGTCGCCAGACTTTGCTAGTTCTTCAGCAGATTCTGTTAATTTTTGTAGCTCACCCATTTTTCCCTGATTAGAGAATTAAACTATAAAATTAAAAGTCTTCCAAAAAAGTTATGTGCAATTGATTATAAAAACAGTAGTGCAAAATAATATTTATGGTCAATTATAGGCTTATTACAAACAGCATTACCCTAGTCGTTTTTTAATTTTTTTTATTAGCCTTTTAAATCACAGTTATTGAGACGGAAATGTGTGTTTATACATCAAGATTTGCATACTGTTAGATCTCAAATTAAACTGATATGAGAAATTTTCACCCACTCGAAGTTGTGGGTCACGCTAGCAAGACACAACTTCAAGTGGCTGAACATTTAAATTATAAGGTTTAAGGGTTAAGGTTATATTTTAATTGTGAAAATATTGTTGAAGAATAAACCACTGTAACATACTTTGATGTCTTCATCTAGACGTTCATGTAGTTCCAGGAAGTCCCTGGCAGTAGATAAATTTGTACCCATATCTTTATACTGGATGATAGTGGTACGGCCAATTTGTTGCAACCAGCTTTCCATCTGCAATGTAAGAAAAATTCTAAAATAAAAATGACTAGTTTGAGCTAAGTAACTACTTCAATTTTTGTCAAGGATCACTACTACACTTGATTGTGGCAAGTGTTCTTTTATGTAAAGCAAAGCATTCCTTTTTGAAATAATATTAAACATTTTCTGCTTTTCCTAAACACTTTTCTTGAATAAAAATATGTTTTTCTTAAATTCAATTATGTAATAATTTTAAATGTAGGCTGAGGAAATATTTTACTTACAGCCTTAAACCTATTGATGAACTGGTTGTAGGCCTGGCTGGTCTTGCCTGATTCGTATTTTGCCTTACACATCTCTTCCAGCATAGCGCAGCGCTCTTGCAGATGTGTAACCTGGAATAAAAAAATATTAAGTAATCCTTGTCCTGCTAGACCCTTATCCAGCCTAAAGCATGTTTTAGATCAATAGAAATATCACTGAATTTGAGAAAATATTTTTGGTAGATGTTTCAATAATTTTTCATTAATATAAAGATTTTTTATCATTGCTGGATGCTGGAAATTGTGTTAGCAAATCCAGCTGAAAACTGATATAGAGCTGATTAGCACTTAACTCTCAGAGCTATGAAATAGATCATTTTCAGTGACTTCAAGGCACTAAAAATTTCTTAAATTTGTGAAATTCAATTCCCGACGAACATCAGTGTTTCAAGATTTTGAACAAATCACTTTCTACATCTGGTCACATAACTACTGATAATATCACAGGAAGCCAGCTGTAGTTAACATCAGTGCTCTAGGGGTTAATTCACCAAAAATACATAAATATATGTTAACCAAGTATATATACAGTTTCAAGCATCTCTTTGATCGATAGGAATATCACTCAATTTGATAAAATAGTTTTGGTAGATGCTAACACCATAGTAAATAAATAATTCTATAATTCTTTAATTTAAATAATTCAATATTGGAGATGTCTATTTTTCATTTGCAGCTGGAAATTGTGCTAGCAATTTCAGTTTCAAATGAAAGAAAAATAGAATCAAACAACTGAGCAGCACAAGGGTTGAAACATAGTAGTATTCTCACCATTTGTCTAACGCCCTGCACCCCAGTGTCATCCCTACTGACCCTCTCTAGTAGGTTACGACCCTCACGCAGTGCAGGCGTGGTAGATTCCACTAAGGCGCTAGACAGGTACGAATGCCGTTCAGCAAGAGCGGCGCTGTTTCTTGGGAGATCCGAGCTTTTCAGCTGAACCTCAATCTCATCTAACTTTGTTAGAGCCTGCAACAACAATTTAAAAAAGGTATTTTCTTGTGTAAATCAATGAAACATTAAAATATGTAAACACAATCCAACAAAAAATTTTTAAATATCTCTGTAAAAAGGTGTCAAAATGGTCAGAATGAAAAATGTAATAACATATTTAGGTACATGTATATGATCAGAAGATTTTAAGGGTTGATATACCATATTTTATCTAATAAGATTAAAGGGGGGAAGGGGCACTTATTAGAGTAGCTTTTTAATTATCATATAGTGTACATGATCAGGGGTCTATTTCGAAATCAAGGGGTTGGCGTTTATTGGAATCCATGCGTTTATTAGAATAAATATGGTCTATTGACTATCCCTATTGTGAAAAAATAATTTTTGTCAATAATGACATAGAGCTTACCATTTGGGCAAGTGAGAAAAATCCAATCGCAAGAGCTAGATTCTTACGACGTGAGTCCATGCGGAACATAAAGTTCTCACACTGTTCGTCCACAACTTCTAGACGTTTTTTAACTCCTTCCGCATTATAGTGAGCGCTGTGCACAAGCTGGTCAGCTGTACGAAGCAAGCGCAACACTGTTTCTTGTATTTCCTTCAAAAGAAAATCAGATGGAAATATATAATATATACAAAGAAGTATACATCTATGATCCATTTATATATAAATGCTCATTTTCAAATTTTAAAATAATATGTTATTATTATTCACTATAAAGAGCAGATATGAAATCAAATAATTGTACATTGGGTGAAAATTTCAGTATAGATATTTAGAATCATCACCCACCCGAGCTTGCAGCTCGAACTTCAGGTGATCTTCCTGCAGGGCCTGGGCAGCCGGTAGTGAGTCGCCCAGGTCTTTGTTCTTCAGGTAGCCGTCTCCAATTTCATCGTACCATTTGGAGACCTGTTGAAAATAGTGTTCAAAACTTTTCAAAATCAGCATGTAAATTAGCAATCTATAAACTTTGGGGCTGGTATTGGACATAAAAAAGCCACCATAACACAAAATCCAAGTATCACATTTACGCATATTTTATAATGTGAATTCCATTGTTAGACTTCAACCACTAAGCCTATTCAATATAAATTTCCTGTGAGTTATTCAATTTAAATTTCCTCTGAGTTATTTAATTTCAATTTTTCTGAGTTATTCCATCTCAATTTCCTGTGAGTTATTCCATTTAAATTTCCTCTGAGTTATTCAATTTGAATTTTTCTGAGTTATTCCATTTAAATTTCATAAGAGTTATTCAATTTAAACTTCCTCTGAGTTATTCAATTTAAATTTCCTCTGAAATATTCCATTTAAATTTCCTCAGAGTTATTCAATTTAAATTTTCTTTGATTTATTCAATTTAAATTTTCTCTGATTTATTCAATTTTAATTTCCTGTGAGTTATTCAATTCAAATTCCATGAAAATTATATGGATTTGTTAAACAATGTCACAGATTTAAAACAAATTTCAATTTAGAGTCTGGTTACACAGTAAAAACACTACTATTACTACTATTGTTGTTTTTTATATCTCATTAGCACTTTAAAAACAACCTTTAAAGGTCAAAAATATCTGCAAACTTTTTAACTGCTAAGAAATGAAGCAGAGAATAGCAAAAGCTAGAAAACAAGTTTTTATAGATGATGCCTACCTTGTTGACTTCTTGGTCAAGCAGCAGTAGCTGTAGACACTGTTCCAGTTGAATCTTACGTTGCAACCACAGTTCTTCTAAGTGGCGACGTCGGTCCTGAAATAATTTTGTGGATGTGTAAATACACATTAACTCGAAAAGTTTGAAATATATATTATTAAATTACATTTTCATTGAAAAAAATAGAGTAGATTCCCCACATAAAAGTAACTGCATACAAAGAAAGTGTTTAAAAAAAAAAAGATTATTCTCTGACACATGTACATTTTTATACCAATGTCTATGATAATTCTACTCACATTATTTTCAAAAATAGTATAATTTAAATACACATGCTGAAAAGTGAAGCAAATGTATTACGTTCAAACCATATTTCTTAGCAATAAAAAATGGTCATGTTAACCTCACCAGTACAGAGTTTCCAAATCACTTTACACATAATTATAGTCAACATTATAAGTCAAAGAGGGGCATTTGTGCAATGCCAACAACGTTTTACTGGTTGTACCTGCAGCAGTTCGAGCAGGTGTTCAATTCCGTAGCACGCAGCGGTGGTAGCGTGACGATTCTGCACATCTGCATGCATTCCCATTTCTCGAATCCTTTCTAATAGGGTCTGTCCCTCTTGTAGGGTGTGCATCGAAGCCTCTAGGATACCTTGAAACAAAAATTACAGAATATGCTTGAATTTGTGAATTGTGAGCAGCCTTAGAGGTATACATTTTTTTATTTACGCAGTCTAAATTATTACTGCTATATAGGCTTATTCCTTCGATTTTAACCCTTTAACTGCCAAATTATTCAATTGCTAATAAAAATTGTAAAAAACAAATACGGCACCAGTGGTTTAAGGGTTAATGAATGATTTGTTATTAACCCATTGTCTGCTGAGCACGACAATAGTCGTTTTTAACCCTTTCAAGCATAAGTTCACCATTCTCATCTTTATCCACTACTGGAGTAAATGAAAAATTTAAAAAATTGCTATGTATTTTCATGGAAATTTTCGTTCTTAAACCCCTAGTTGTAGGAAAATTAAGTCTGTTTTCAGGCATGCAAAATGATGCTTCAATGCATCGTGAGGGTTGAAAGGGTTAATTGGAAAGTAAATTAAGGTTTAAACATCAAGATTTGTAATTTTTTGGTCTCAAATTAAACAAATATGAGTAATTTTCAAACACTTGAGGTTGTGGATCACGGTAGCGAGACACAACCTCACGTGCTTGAAAATTTAAATAAATTAACTTAACAGGATAAGGGGTAACAATTAAAAAAGACAAAAGGGGTATGAATTTTTACTTACTGGGCCTTATTATTTAAATAATGGAAATTATCAAAAATAGCCTATTGAAACAAAATATATAATTTTGTTCAACCTTTGAATATTACAAATGTTTTGCCCTCAGCTTTTTCAATAAGTGTTTTTAGACCAATTATATCTCATGTGAATTTATTTCAGATAGTTAAAAAACACTACTCAATGGATTGTTTATCTCAGTATACAATGTTACACCAGATCTGGCTGAAAATAGTATCATTCATGCATTGCTTACTTTTCTTCATCTGTTGATGCTGTTGAATGAGATGACGTGCTGACTCCACATCCCTGGCTAGTCCAGATGAGTTGAACCTGCCCTTGGCATGCTCCATTTCTGTGGAGAACTAAAACATAACAAAGCATTGTGACAGAATCAAATTTATCTATGTCCTGGACATATCACCACCTTGGTATTGAAGGGTCATATGTGTCAATTCACAAAGTAGAAGATATGATTCATTTAATAGGCATACCAGCATGACAAAAATGGCAGATACAAACCCTTTAACCCTTACAGCGCGGGGAGGGACTTTTAGACGTCCGATTCTGATGCTAAAGTCAATCCCCGCGCTGTAAGAAAAAATGGTCATACACCCAAAACACAGGTATTCAAATGAATCAGAAAGAGCTAACTAAGACATTTATGGTGGTTTCCAGTTGAATAAAACCCTTTGGTTTCCATGGTTTTTATATAAAAAAAACAGTGCTTTAAGGGTTAATATCAAGGTATTTATTAGATAATTGGTAGAATGTTGGTGGGTCAGGGCAATCACTCTATACATTTTACAATGTTCGTCCTGCTCTACTTTGAAATATGATGTATTTTATTTCTACTCTTGATACAATCAAACACACACAGTACAACATTATGGTTCAGGGGTACAATGGTTACTCTTCCAGACATCTTCTAGAATGGCATCAGTATATCGACAGTAACAAAGTTTAGAACTACAACATCCTACTTAAATATCAGAAGCAAAAGTCCTGACCACTCCACCATGACCATTTTAGCAATTAATAGATATGTTAAACTAAATTCCTACCATCGCTGCACTTTCGTGGAAAGCAATGCTCTGATCCAGCAGCATTTTTCGGCATTCTAATTGCTTGTTTAGGTCTTTCCAAGCCTCTCCAAGAGATTTTGCCATCGCAGCATATACTTCTTGGTAGGACTTGTTCTGAGTTGCCAGGTCATCTGCACGAGCTAACAGCTCTGTCACATCCTTCTGTTTTGACTGCAAACATAAAATACAATGGGATAAATCATATGAAACTGGACTGATAAAATCAATGATAAAATACAATGGGATAAATCATATGAAACTGGACTTCGTATCGAAAAAATATATAAATAATTAGGTAATGAATGACTCAGCCTCATAATAAAAAAACAGCTTATTTCTTACCTTTTCATTGACATTATTAGCTCCCTAAAACATATTGTGAGGCCAACATGTGAAATCACTTACTGTGACTGGTCCTAAAATATATTGCTGGGTCACTTATTTTATAACTTCAAATGTATTTTCCTAAGGCACATCTGTTTTATACACGTACGTGTATAGCAAATATGCATGAAAAAGTTATGTCTTAAAAAAAGACAATATCAATGATGGTTTTGAGTCATATTTATATGACTCAAAATATTCAAAAGATATTGCACATCAAATGAACAGACATAGACTGTGACCTATATATTGACCCAGGATCGAACAGAGGTCACAGAGCCTGGAATGAACGGGGATCAACAGAGCCAGGAGGGACCAGTGGTTAATAGTGCCAGGATGGACCGGTGGTTAACAGAGCCGGGATGGGCCGGTGGTTAACAGAGCAAAGATGAACAGGTGGTTAACAGAGCCAGGATGGTCCAATGGTTAACAGAGTCAGGATGGACCATTGGTTAACAGAGCCAGGATGGAGTGGTGGTTAACAGAGCCAGGATGAACCGGTGGTTAACAGAGGTGAGATGGACTGGTGGTTAACAAGAGCCAGGATGGACCAGTGGTTAACAGAGTCAGGATGGACCGGTGGTTAACAGAGCCAGGATGGACCGGTGGTTAACAGAGCCAGGATGGAATGGTGGTTAACAGAGGCAGGATGGACCAGTGGTTAATAGAGTCAGGATGGACCGGTGGTTGTAAAAGAGCCAGGATTGACAGGTGGTCAACAGAGCCAGAATGGACCAGTGGTTAACAGAGGCAGGATGGACCGGTGGTTAACAGAGTCAGGATGGACCAGTGGTTAACAGAGTCAGGATGGACCGTTGGTTAACAGAGGCAGGATGGACCGGTGGTTAACAGAGCCAGAAAGAACCGGTGGTTAACAGAGTCAGGATGGACCTGTGGTTAACAGAGTCAGGATGGACCGGTGGTTAACAGAGCCAGGATGGACCGGTGGTTAACAGAGCCAGGATGGACCGGTGGTTAACAGACTCAGGATGGACAGGTGGTTAACAGACTCAGGATGGACAGGTGGTTAACAGAGCCAGGATGGAGTGGTGGTTATCAGAGCCAGGATCGAGCGAGGGTTATTAAACAGAACCAGGATCGACCGGGGTCAACAGAGCCAGGATTGACCAAGGGTCAACAGAGCTAGTATCAACTCTGATGTTGGTGTTGAGATATTTGCAGAAAAATAGGTCTGGCAGAACTATGATCTGAATGATCTTTCCTCTGATCAAGGATAGAAAATGTTTCAGAATATCTGTTTTTATAAAATATATCATTGACAACATGTGTTATCTGAAAACAATCTATGCCACAATAGCTTCCCAGGCATATATCATGAAAAGTATGGAATTAGTAGTATGGAATTAGTAATTGCGAGCAGTAACGAGAGTCATTTAATAATGGACTAGGCGAAATGTGTTCTCAATCAGTATGTAGCCCAGTGATGTATATTCTGTGAAACTCAATAGCTTTGACTTGCAATGTTTTCACAGAACTAGCTTATACAATGAATGAAGTATGGGGGGGGGGGAAGCATTACATTACACTATTTTCACAGAGTAGCCATTCAAAAGGGTTGTCAGTGACGCCACTGCGTTTCACAGAATTGACAGTTTAGTGGTGTTATGCAATAAGTAGGCCTTGTTGACCCCCTGCTAGCTTAATGCTGGTCCACACTCTGTCACGTTAGCCGGAAATTAAACATAACACCAGTAGGTTATTATTGACATGACAAGCTGATGGACTATTTGATGTACATGAAAAATAATGATGTTTAAATGTGTTACTGTGATAATAATACAGTTTGAATTGAATTGGATATCAACAATGGACAACAGATACACTAGTATTATATTAGCTGTCCATCCCGGCAAACACGAGACACTGACCCAATGTTGGGCCAATGTTGGTTTAATGTTGAACCAGCGTCGCACAGAGCGGGCCAGCATTAACCAAAATTGATTCCATATGTCGTGATTGTGCATGTTGGCTTGGAATAAATACTTGCTAGCAGGTGTTTTTATTGGCAACTGAAATGTCAGATGCAACATTTTTTGCAAGGGCATGTGTACGGGTCACTTTAAGGTCGTATATGCAGACAAATCATTTAACATGTTGCAGAACAATTAGCCCTGTTGAAAAACGAGGATGTGCACAACAGGGATCTGGTGGAGCATTTTATCGTACCTCCACTCTCCCCTATAAGATTATAAAAAACTAAGAAGTATCAGTCAAGTGAAGAAACATCCCTAGTGCTGACTACTATATACATGCCCTCATCAGACAATATGTCATATGTGTGAACGTATGATTCCAGTGACTGAGAGTTGTAAATGATTCTAACACAATGGCCAGGGTTTGAATGAATGATATGTGGCTATACTACATGTAGTTAATGACGCATTCATCTGGCTATCGGGAGGGTAGCATGAAGGGGAGAATTGCACTCATGTGAAGCGCTGCATATGACAGCGACAGGCTAGACAAATCTAGATGAAACACTGATGGGTGCTTCCCTGGTGAAATCATACACTCTGACATTTTGAAAGCCATACTTAAACTTTTTTTTCATGGGATATGATATAGTCTAGTACTTGTTCCATCACACTTTATTTTTCAGTCGGTGGCTCCATTTACGGACAATTATGCTCACAGATTAAGGATGTTGCTACCTGGGCATGCCGGGTAAAGTCTATCTGCATAACAAATGTAAAACCTTTATTTTTTTAGTTAATGAGAATTTATTACTTTATGCGGATATACTTTTTATACAATAAATGTACCAACTTGTGAAAACATCAAGTAATTTCCAATAATTTTTGACACGTGTAATTTCAGTTTTTGATTGAGAGCCTAGTTTTTTTTTAATTTCAGGACGGGTTCAAAATTAGGTGATATTAAACAAACAAACGATTCAATGCTTTGTCATAAATTGCGTAAAAAAATATGAATGATTCGAAACAAAAAACGCAGGTAGACATGTATACTTTTACAGGACAGAGTGTGTGATCTCTGAGAATCCCTGCTTTAATTCACAATAGGCAGCGAACAACAAGGAAGTATTTGATGCCGTGTTTACTTTGGTGGATGAAGACAGGGCTGCCTGAAATTGTAATGCCGGGCAAAAGCGAACAGCAGTAACAGCTCACTTGTAAAGTGAGCAGTTACTGCTGTTTGTCTTTGCCCGGCAGCATACAGTAGCCCCCCTGTACATGACTGACGCTGTCTGAGGTGTGCTGCAGCTGTCAGTGATGGCATCTGCCGAGAAATTCCAGGGCCATTCTAAATATACACGCCGATCCTCTGCAAGGGAGCAGCGCCAAGCGTTGCGACAACGCCGTAGCCGTCGGCCCAGCGTTGTCCCAGCGTTAGAACAAATGCAGGCGGTATCTCCCGCTGATATTGGCCTTTGATAACAAACCATCTGACACAGTGTTTATTTAATTAGGAACGGAACTTTTATTCTGAGAAAAACGGTTGTTTTGGACATAAAAAATATCTAACAAATATAGACAACCATCTGAAATGACAGACGATTAACTGACGATTAAATGGCTTTGCAGCGTGTAAAGTATCTACTCTTGGCATGGAGATACTAACTCCATACTCTTAGTCTCCCGCGCCGTGTATATAGATAAGAGAGATAAATAAAAACAGTTGTAATTGAATTAAAAACATAACTTTTAATCTGAGGAAAAGGCTGTTTTGGACATAAAAATATCTAACAAAATATAGAGAACAATCTCCAATGAGCACTCTGACGATTCTCTGGTTTTGTAGCGTGTAAAGTATCTACTCTTAGTTTTCCGCATCGTGTATATTGAGAGGAAAGTTAATAGTGCTTATTGAGTCAAAAACGGCACTTAAAATCTGAGAAAATAGTTTTTTTGTTATAAAATATCTAACAAATCAAGAGAAGCATCTTCAATAAGCAGACGATTCCCTGGATTAGCATGCGTATAGCTCGCTGGTATTGTTCTACTGATATCAGAAAGAGTTTATTTAATTAGGATCGGAAATTTTAATATATTTTGGACATAAACAAATATCGAGCAAATATAGAGAACCAGCTCAAATGACAGAAAATAATCACTCTTAAGTCTCTCGCGCCGTGTGTTAGAGAGGAGAGATAATTCTTAAGCAGTGTTAATTGGATTAAAACGGAAAAAATATTTAATAAAAATATATAACAAAAAAAATATGTAACAAATATAGAGAACCATCTTAAATGAGCAGACGATTCCCTGGCTTTGTAGTAGGCAAAGCAGGATAATTTGCTACACAACTGATACACAATAATATGTTGGTATAGTAGTTTTGGCATGGAGGGCACATACACTCATGCTACACAATTTTCCTGGAGCAAATTATTCCCTGTGAAGTATCAGTTGCTGGCAGTCAGTGATACTCTAGTCTTTCTCGCGCATACAGAGGGGATAGATAAGATGTTTCCTGTGCTAGGTGAGAGTGGATACCTGAGCCACGGCTAGTATATCATGGACAAACACGAGACGCCGACCCAATGCTGGTTTAATGTTGGGCTAGCCTGGCAGACGCTGGACCAACATTAAACCAGCATTGTGCCGGCTTCTTGTGTTTGTTGGGATCATTTACAAACCTTATTCTCTCTGCTGAAATGTTACCTTCTATAAGTACACATACTTAGACCTCCGGCAAAAAAGGCAAAAAACAATAACTGCTTACCTGAAAAGTAAGCAGTTACTGCTGTTTACATTGTCAGAGTCCCACAGTAAGTTTCTCCAACCTTGAATACATTGCCGGAAGGGACCTAACATAGTGCAGTCCATGTTAACATTTGTAGTGAGGAAATGATGATGATTTATAAAATAGAAACATTTTCCTCTCCTTCCATATGGACAATCTACTTAATAATCTTGCCCAAACAAACACAGAGAAATATCCCAACATTTATTCAACGTATCGTGTTTGCAGGATAGGGACATCCCAGCTAACACAAAACATTTGTATAACATTTGTACAATGTTGGACCAGCGTCGAAGACGCTGGGCCGACGTTTTACAAATGTTATACAAGTGTTTTGTGTTTGCTGGGATAGGCCTACATATTGCAACATATAATAACCTGATAACATTTTTGAGAACACGTGCTTCACGATTACCTATATCCAAAAGGATCTATTTAAATGTAAGTCATTGTATAACTGTAGCAATATAGTAGCAAGTACAGATTGCAGGTGGTCTCAGAGTGTATGGTTATTGTTTATTCAACCAAGTGCAGTGCAATATGAAAACTAGAGAATATAGTGTTTTTTCTGCTGAATGTGTGCTATTTAAGATCATAAAGTGACAGGTTCTCTGTCATCCAGTTCATTTTTAGAAGAGCTTGCTGACATGTCTGTATTTCAAGACGGCTGAAGTCACCCTTTTTATGTGGATTGCTCCCAAAAGCTAAACAAATGAATATACAATATTTTCAAAGTTTTGGAGCGGACATCTTGGAAAATGCGCTCGAGAAAATGCGATGTAAGAATTTATAAAGCGCACAGGACATATAATCTACATGAAGAACGAACAAAATGAATTCGTTAACATGATTCCCAGTGTTATAGAAGATTTAATGCACGAAGCTAATAGTAGCTGAGCTACTATAGGATCCCTTTGAAAGCGGACTCTGTAACATGTACACCTGAACATTACCAGTGTGTATTTATACTTCGATGACTGATGACTAAAGCAATGGATGGACGATGATTGGCTCAATGTTGGGCCAACGCGAATAGCGCTGGCCCAACGTTGAGCCAATGCTGGTCAATCATTCCACAGTCTGTAAGCAGACCCCATCAGAGAAAGACGGATGAGGTGTAAGTGATAGAGAGGGTAACTTCCCATGCCCAACTGCTTTTTCTCCAGATACACTTTTAAACAGACTCTCTTTCGCCTGAAAAAACTGGCGTATTTTTCTAAACATTCAAAAACCTGGCGCAGCTTAACCCGTGGAGGTCTGAGGTATTAAATTTGAATTTTTCGTCACTTGAAGTTGTGTCTCGCTACCGCGATCTACAGCTTCAAGCGACAGAAAATTACTCAGATTTGTAAATTTAGATGATATTTTATATCATTTTTAAATAATCAAGACGTTTTCCCTTTTTAATAACAGGTTACACGTGTGGGAATAAAACCTCATAAACGCCACTATACAGCTCTACAGAGCCAAAAGGCAGTATCCGCTTACTTCACAAGTAAGCAGATACCGCATTTAAACTTTGCAGTGCAGCATGCTATAAATCGAAAAATATTGAAGGCTTTAAACTTTGATGGTTTGGGGAATGAAAACATTTGGCGGAGATTACTGTAGATCTGGTAATATTCGCAAGGTTTTAATTTTCGTGAATTTCGCGTGGAGGACAAATTCGCGAATTCAAGAATCTCGCGAAAATTATTATTATAATAGCGCTACTAAAGAAAAATGAAAATTGGTGAATTCTATACTTCGTGAAAATTCCCAAAATCAGAAAATTCGCAGGAAATTTAAACACGCGAAAATGACCAGATATACAGTAATATTGGCAGATTTACCCAGCCTGGCATAAACCCTGAATAGAAAGACTCTTTTTGGCGGAGAAAAACGTTTTGATCAAACCGCCCAAACTGTCAATATAACACGGGCTAATATTTCCCGGTTTACAGTAGTCGACATCAGGGGACTAAGAGTTAAAGATACTTACGTTCAGTTTCAGAAGCAGTTCGTCGTGCTCACGTCGTAGTTGTTTGGCTTCCTCCAGCGAGGAGCCGACGTCCATGAGGTCTGGCTCCATCTGCTGTATCCGCACACGTATCCATTCATTGCTCTGTAACAACCGAATAAGTAGAAAATTAGATTTAACAGAAAACACACTTTAACTATTACAATATTTTACCTAGTCATCGTGCCTGCAAATCATGTGTTTCCACAAAATTCATTTTCACTTACTTAACTTATCTAACTTATTAACTTATTTAACTTCTTCAATTTTATTGCCGTATATGTATAATTATATTGTATTTAAATTTTTATGTAAAATGACAATTATCCAGCCTTTTGGCTGCCATGTCTTTTTAGTTGAATAAACACCAATTATTATTATTATTATAACGCAGAGAATAATTTGTCTAATGCAGCGTAGCAGTTTGCTACACAATTGTGGGCAGATGTTACACACTAATATGTTGGTGTAGCAGTTCTTGGTTTGGAGAATTGTAGCTTGGCATAGGATCGGCTGCTAAACTGACACGCATTTTATTTGGAACAAATTATTCCTTGCAACGCTGACATATTTTTGCATAAATCATGGAGACCAGCGTGTTTTTTCAATTTGAAATAATCATAAATGTCTTAATCAGCTCTTCCCGCTTCATTTGAATACCTATGTTATGTGTCTACGGCCATTATAAATATTTTAATTCTTTCAGTGCGGGGACCATCTTTATACGTCATAATTTGACGTCTGCAGACGTCAGATTCTGACGTATAAAGACGGTCCCCGCGCTGAAAGGGTAAATAAGAATACAGTATGTATTCAATACACATACATATATAGTAAATCTAAGAGAATGGACGAACAGGTATCATCAATGGTACCTTTTCTAGTTGCCAAGCAACAACAAAAACACCGGAAAAAAATACTGTTTCCTGGAAATCATTTAATTAGATATATATTCAGGATTTGATCTATATATCTGATTTAAAAGATTACATTCGTGATTGGCGTTCAAAAGATTTCGGCGTAGTATTTGTCATTCATCTGAAGCTGGCAATTTCGTCGAGACATCGACAGGTCATTGTGGGTTGACATCGACACCTCAATTCGGGTAGATATCAACACCTCATTGCGGGTTGACATCGACACCTCATTGCGTCGAGACATCGACATCTCATTGCGGGCTGACATCGACACCTCATTGTGGGTTGACATCGACACCACCTCATTGCAGGTTGACATTGACACCTTATTGCGTCGAGACATCGACACCTCATTGCGGGTTGGCATCGACACCTCATTGCGGGTTGACATCGACACCTCATTGTGGGTAGACATCGACACCTCATTGTGGGTTGACATCAACACCTCATCGCGGGTTGACATTAACACCTTATTGCGTCGAGACATCGACATCTCATTGCGGGTTGGCATCGACACATCATTGCGGGTTGACATCGACACCTCATTGTAGTGACATCGACACCTCATTGTGGGTTGACACCGACACCTTATTGCGTCGAGACATCGACACCTCATTGCGGGTTGACATCGACACCTCATTGTGGGTTGACACCGACACCTTATTGCGTCGAGACATCGACACCTCATGGCGGGTTGACATCGACACCTCATTGTGGGTTGACACCGACACCTTATTGCGTCGAGACCTCATTGCAGGTAGACATCGACACCTCACTGCGGGTTGACATAGCCACCTCAATGCGGGTACACATCGCCACCTCATTGTGGGTTGACATCAACACCTCATTGCGGGTTGACATTGATAATTTATTGCGTCGAGACATCGACACCTCATTGCGGGTTGGCATCGACACATCGTTGCGGGTTGACATCGACACCTCATTGCGGGCTGGCATCGACACCTCATTGCGGGCTAACATCGACACCTCATTGCGGGCTGACATCGACACCTCATTGTGGGTAGACATCGACACCTCATTGTGGGTTGACATCGACACCTTATTGCGTCGAGACATCGACACCTTATTGTGGGTAGATATCGACACCTCATTGTGGGTTGACATCGACACATCATTGCGGGCTGACATTGACACCTTATTGCGTCGAGACATCGACACCTCATTGCGGGTTGACATTGGTCACTCATTGCGGCTAGATATCGACACCTCATTGCGGGTAGACATCGACACATCATTGCGGGTTGACATTGACACCTCATTGCGTAGAGACATCGACACCTCATTGCGGGTTGACATCGGTCAATCATTGCGGGTAGATATCGACACCTTATTGTGGGTAGACATCGACACCTCATTGCGAGTAGACATCGACACATCAATGCGGGTTGACATCGACACCTCAATGCGGGTTGACATCGGCCACTTATTGCGGGTAGACATCGACACCTCATTGCGAGTAGACATCGACACATCAATGCGGGTTGACATCGACACCTCAATGCGGGTTGACATCGGCCACTCATTGTGGGTAGACATCGACACCTCATTGCGAGTAGACATCGACACATCAATGCGGGTTGACATCGACACCTCAATGCGGGTTGACATCGGCCACTCATTGCGGGTAGACATCGACACATCAATGCGGGTTGACATCGACACCTCAATGCGGGTTGACATTGACACATCATTGCGGGTTGACATTGACACCTTATTGCGTCGAGACATCGACACCTCATTGCGGGTTGACATCGGTCACTCATTGCGGGTAGACATCGACACCTCATTGCGAGTAGACATCAACACAACAATGCGCGTTGACATCGACACCTCAATGCGGGTTGACATCGGCCACCCATTGCGGGAAGACATCGACACATCAATGTGGGTTGACATCGACACCTCATAGCGGGTAGACATCGACACCTCATTGCGGGCTGACATCGGCCACTCATTGCGTGTAGACATCGACACCTCATTGCGGGTAGACATCGACACCTCATTGTTTACGACGCTGGGCCATCATCATCAAACCAACATTGGATCTACTTCTCGTGTTTCAGGTTAAATGCTAGCCACATGGTCTAATCAATGTAGCGTGTGTTATGTACTTTTGAAATTGTATACATAACCTAGCACTACGTGGGGAATCTGGTACGTATACAATGTGTTTTTGGAAGTCTGCGACCAAAACATTTCGTAAAACACAGGGTCTGCACTTAGTGCCTGCATCTAAATCATAATAACAGGGCGCGGATATTCAGCGTGCAATTCGCCAACATTCGGCTGTAACCTTTAATATGGTTATCACGATTTGTGATCATTTACAGTCTAGTATGTCATGTATCTTCATCTAGATCATATAACATAGACGAGAAAACAAATTACTCTTATTTTAGAATGCAAGTTGAATATCTAGGCCCTATAGGCCTATTTCCAAAACAAGTCATTGGTAATAAATAATTTGCAAGAAAATAGATTGAAAACTACTATATTGTTGCCAAATTAGTTGGAAAACGTCGATTGCCTTGAAATACGTATCTTCTTGTCTAGGCCGTTAGAAGGCAAACAGCAGTAGCTGATTACTTTACAAGTAATCAGTTACTTTTCTTTTGACGGTCATATCTAAGACTTAGCCTAAATTAAACAGGTCAAATATACATGTAGGTTGATTAGAGTCATTTCAGCTACAGGATCGCATTCTGAGCTCATCTGTCGCAAAGTCATTAAAAAGTTATGAACATTTTTCGGACTTTAGGGTCGAGATCGATCTCAATCACCGCCCTGTTGAAAAACGCTGATTTTTCCGGGTAAAACGAATACAGCAATCCACGACTCACAGCTTTACGCAATCAGACTGACAATTTTGTATGCTAACGTTACGAGACTGAATAGAGTCTGTGGCCATGCAGATATCCGCATCAGTGTGCATGGATGTATACATTGTATGCGAGCCTCAACGTTACAAGGGTTGATGTCATACAGATCCACCATAATACACACAGCCTGATAGCACTTATCCCTTAGACTGTTAGAGAGCTGAAATATTTTATATATACCAAGAGAACAAAAGGTTTTTCAATTTAAAATCATCATAAATGTCTTTCTTAGTTTGGCTCTTTCTGCTTCATTTGAATACCTATGTTATGTCTCTACAACCAGAATAAATATTTTCTCTTTCAGTGCGGAGATCGACATTAGACGTCTGACAGAATCTGACATCTAAAGTCGCTTCCCACACTGAAAGGGTTAAAACTAACATATATCATTCATTCATTCATTCATTCATTCATTCATTCATTCATTCATTCATTCATTCATATAGCAACTAACACAAGACATTGATACAACATTGTTTCAATGTTGGGCCAGCGTCATAGACGGTGGGCTAACATTAAAACAACATTGTTTCAGTGTCTTGTGTTATCTGGGAACACATCACTTAACGCAATAAGTATCACATCCATTTATTATCATACCCAACAACGAACCTCGCTGCCTAAAGTGTCAGATTACTATGCGTCCCTCTAACCAATGAGCCTATATGATATACCCTCTTTGCTCTAACCCAGAGGCAAAGTTATGCTACTGATACAAATCAACAAGTCATTGCAAAAAGACAGTTTGATGTCTTCGGTATTGAGAACAGGTACATTTAACATAACATTGCCATTTTACTACCATTCACAACAACCAGCCTCTTGTACAACGCCTTCAGACAATGACGACGACAAAGTTGGGAAAGGATTGTAGACAATAAGAGATGACGCAATGCACTGTAATCAGGATTACAACCACACATATTCAAACTGCTCATCTACTTATCCCACTCACACTAAACTTTTCAAGGTGAAGACTGCATATTATTATTAATCATTATGCTGATTACACAGAGGCCAACCACAATAATTAAACATGAAAACAATAAATTAGTGATTGATTGTAAACTGGTACTCTGTTTTTTATTTAATTTTTATTCGCACAGAAAAGTTTCGTGGTAGTGAATTTCAAATGTTTGGTCTTAAATTGAAAGCACATGATTAGTTCAACCCACTTGCAATTAATTTTGTGGATCGTGGTAGGGGGAAGAACTTCAAGTGGTAAAAATAAATTACGTACATATAAGTTGGCGATAAAAGGGTGATAAATATAGTATCAATTTTCCTCAGTACAAGCATAATACAGACTGACCAATATCTTTGGTAGCAGCCAATACTATATCGTACTACAGTATCGCTACCGTATGCACTGTATAGGCAATATGTAAGTTCTGTTTTAAGCATCAAGTGGTCACTGTTTTCAAACTGATCCGAGAAGCACGATATATTAATCCAGTGCTGGGTTAATGTTGGGCCAACGTCGTAGACGTTGGCCTCACATTAACCTAACACTGGATTATCGTCTCGTGTTTTCTGAGAAGCCAGAAACACACCGCTGTGCGGCCAATAAACCCGAAAAACACGGCACCCTCGGTGATACGGGCAACCAGGAATCAGCTAACTCCTTTACCTCCACATTCCTCTATAATTCCTATGTACAAAGACAAACAGCAGTAACTGCTTACTTTTCAAGTCAGTAGTTACTGCTGTCTGCCTTTCCATAGTAGAATTGTAAATCGTGGGAACGCTAAAACGAAAAACACCATAGCCTTTCATCCTGTGCACGTGGAAAAATCGCGGGTCTTTTAACTCGCTGAGATCAATGTGTCGGCACTAAGTGACATGGGAACACACCCTAACTCCCTAACACACCCTAACACACCGTAACACACTAAACATCTGAAGAATTTGAACTTTTTTTATTTGCTTAATCCCGTTAGAAGTTAAGATTCTGAGGCCTAGTACGCTACCTCCCGGTAAACAAAGCTCCCCACAATATTGAATGGACGGGGAAAACTGAAAGTGGAGAGAGAGAGAGAGAGAGAGGGGAAATATCGAAAGTTTGGGTAAGAGGAGGTAGTGTTCAATCACCACTACAATAATGTAATCGCATACAGTCTCCATTGTCGAACAGTGGCAAATATCCTCACTCACATATTTAACTACATTTTTTCATATTACATAACGTACAAGACCTAGATAAATTCTGGAAATTACGACGATTAGTACGATTGTACTACGCTGAATAAAAGGCTACCTTGAAGATATTGTTAGAATATGGTACGATGTGAAAACATGTGATTTGTGGCCAGCGAGCATGACCTTGACCCTTGTGCTGGATATAATTATACGGATTCAAGCTAGTTTCAGACCAGGTAAAATGTCAATGACATCTCAACAGTGCTCAACTGAATAGGTTGTGACAGATGTTCAGTTAATCAAAGAAATGTTTTTTCTCAGCTAACCATGTTTCAATAATAGACATATTGTTCGTCATTTGAAGGTGGAATTTGCGTCAGCAATTCCAGCTTCAAATGAATGAAAAATAGAAGCAAACAATTCAGCAGTACACGAGTTAAATGTATAACACCGATATGCCTAAACGTATGTATGACTACCCAACTACATCAGGGTCTTTAGCATATCGAAATTTTTTTGTAACGATACACAGACGCTCGTGGAACGACTGACTTCCACGGTAGTGTTAATGCTACAGAGCAGCTTTGAAAATCGCTTTCGAACCCTCTCGAACCTCCAATAAATTATAGCAGCGCAGCGCTTAAAGCGTTACATTAAAATCGTAGATTTCATTGTGAAAGAGAGCAGAAATTGGTACATATAGGTGACCTATTTATTGTTATCACAGGGTACATTTGTCTGATAAGGAGTTGACGTCATTATCATGTATTTTTTATAAAATAATTGTTTGTCAACTACACTGACGAGTCTTGTTAACAGTTTCCCCCGAGGCTCCACATTCGTAATTCTTGTAAATAGGCCTTAAATCAGTTTTATCTGCTGTCGGAGATGAAAATGACAACACATCTACTTTATATGTTCTATAGTGCAAGTGTACAAGTTCACGATGCGTATGGCAACATCTAATGTGTTGTGTTTTCGTAGGCCTATAACATGCACAGTACAATAAAATTACATATGCAGGTTCAAATGATATGCATGGTACATAAATGTTACCATGTTGACATTATAATTATTCTTAAATCTATACATTTTTCACAATAAAACAGGAAAAATAGACAGGACAAGTCAAGTATTGTACAGATGATAACCGTACCTTAAAGTGCTGAAATTAATATGTTTATATAAACCAAAAGTTTATTTCAATTTCAAATCATCAAAAACATCTTAGTTATTCTTTCCGCTATTCTGACGTCTAAAGTCGATCCCCGTACTGAAAGGGTTTAAACTTTTTGCAATTCAATATAGGGCCTACTAATTTTTACACGAATGCCGTTGGATCTCCAGTTCAGACAGGACGTACGGAAGTCACGCCACGGTGTGTATGATCACAATTCTAATTCGTGAAGAGTATAAAAATGGCGTGTATCAAAGCAATATTTATTCACAACAGTAGTTCTACTTTTTACATATAATATAAGAGTAGATAAACAAATAGAGGTATGCTAGATATGTTAGAATATACTGGTTCCATAGAGATCCATCACTCCATGTCAGATAACTGTATCTCGTGTCGTAATAAACACATACTAGCCATATCTTATTCAATGTATACGAGTAATTTCATACACATATTTTACTATGCAGGTTACATAGACAAAACAGCCTTGAGATAACAGAAGCTGGCGGACATCTGCAAGATTCCACGAGCTGCAATTATTTTCACAATTCAGTGATAGCATACCCAGCAAACACATTGATTAATGTTGTACTAATGTTGGGCCGCCGTCTTCGACGTCGGCCTAACATTTAAACAACATTGGGTCAATGTCTCGTGTAAGCTGGATAGATTGTACTGTCCTGTAAAGGCACAAAACAGTAGCTGCATATTTTTCAAGTAAGCAGCTACTGTTGTTTGCCTTTGCACGTTGTTTATTATCTCTCACTTGCATCACAGACAAAGATTTATGATTCACAGTGTTGTCTGGAGAAATCATCTAACGTTACTGACGAAACATCGTTATTCTAATTCAACCAAACAGAAGTTCATTAGTAATTTTTTTTTTTGAAAAAACTACTTGTATAAGTGAAGCACTATCTGAATAAATATATACATATACATTGGAGATGTAAGATTAATAAAATATTGGATGATAATTTGTGGCAAATTTATTTGTATACATGTTACTTTTGCTAATTAAAGAACAGTTTGTTTTTAAACATAGGATATTAAAGCGCTATATCTATTTTAAAATTACATATTTCAATGTTCTGTTTCTTTCTAGATCACACATTCCTATGTTGTCTTTATTTAAAAAGTTACATGGATACTAAAATGACATAATAGTGTTTGATTTCAAATGGTCAATAATTAAAATTATGTATGTTATTTTGGTGAACTAATTTTGCTCCTTTCAACGACGAATACTTTGAGCAGTCTCCCAGTAATACTATAGACCATATCACAGAACGTGGCCAAACCATATTGTTATTGCTGATGTTTTTGTTTCCCAAAATGTCAATAAATAAAATGATATAATATGTTTGCTATGTATATATTTTTCGTCCGACACATATATTTGACCTGAAGAATACTTTCGAATGGCCATAGCTAGTCTGCCAGTACCGCCACAGACCATATCAGACTTCGGTCGAACTACATATTGCCAATATTTTGTTCTTTTTTCTGAGTCGCACACTTATATATTTCTATTATTTAACCTGTGATATTGCTACTGTCAATAATTATATTTAGATAAGTTAATTATGATTCGTCTCATCCCGTCCGACACATAACTTTGACCGAGGAATACTTTCCATACCACAGAAGATGGGCTAAGAGTACGATCCCAGCAAACACTAGCGTTGGTTTAATGGCAGGCCAAAGTCGTAGACGGTGGACCAACATTAAAACAACATTGGTTCAACATCTCGTGTTTGTTGGGATCAGAATAGACAGTCTGCCTGGTCTACTTTTTCTATGACTCACAAGGAAACCACGTATCACCCAGGAAGATGAACGCCGTACACGATTATTTGCAGGCGCCCAGATCTATCCCTTCACAGCAACAAAATACGTTCTCCCAATGCTAGGTCAAAGTTGGGCCAACATTTCCAACGTTGGCGCAGCTTTGAGCCAGCATTGGGCTATGTTTATTGTTTACTGGGTTTTCTACATCAATCAGAGGAATGGCGCTGTTTTGAGACGAGTCACCTGTGAATAACGTCTGATTCGTTGATACAAGGTGTATTAGGGAGAGATAACCCTATAAATACTAGTACCATAGCTATTTACAAAAAAACTATTTTGAATCCACAGCAAATTTTGACTTCATGAAGTTACATCGATGAATTAGCTCGAAATATGATAAAAAAGGTTATCTCATCCAAATTCATGATGCTTAGCGACGATGGGATTAACATACCTGAAGTTACATTTAATGGATGAGCTCAAAATATGGTGAGAAAGAAAGTTATTTCAGCTAAATTCATGATATTTAGCAACAAAAGGATTAATATAGCAACTTTTGCTCAGGCATAGTCCTATAATTCATAATTTGATAGAGGACATTTACGCAGGCTACATGTTAAAATAAAGCAGCTAGTATTCAACCTCTGACCAAGGAATTATCTCTACATCTTGCTCTGACTAATTTAATGCGATATCTATCACACAACGAGATCAAATACATGGTTTCGACTCAGATAAGTCAAACAACCGCTCTATATCTGCATTGCGGTACCTCTACACCGGGGTATATCTAGTTTCTAATTCTTTACCAGATATAACGCCGAAGCTACTCTGAAGCAGATAATACAGCCCAACGCCGGGTCAATGCTGGCACAACGTCGGATGACGTTGTGCCGGCATTGAAACAGCGTTGGACCATAAAGCCGCGTCAGTAGTGTCGTACAAATCCAAAAGGCTGTAACAGTTTATTTTCGAGTAAGCAGTTACTGGTTTTACCTCACAGAGCAGGTAGCTGCTGAGGTAGTATATAGATACTTGGCTCAGTCCCGGTCATGTTCACTGGACTGTTTAGACAGGTATCTCCGGCCGGCCTGCTAAAGCGGCCGCATCTCCCGGTATTTTTGTCTGCTACCAGATATCATACTGAATTACCTCATGCCTTACCTGAGAAAATATCCAATGTTTGGTCTGCCATGGGCTCTCTTAATGAGGTTATATAAGTCGGTATTTTACACAAGTAAATAGTAATAACACTTGAAGACCTGAATTCAACTCTGAGGTGAAACTGTTATTTATAAATTATCAGGTTCGATTATAAGAACAACTTGTATTTTTTTTCTAACATATCATATAAATATCACTGACTATAAGTAAGCAATAAATGTATTAAAAAGTGTTATAGTAAAATATAATAGAGGTCGCCTACGCAATCAGCTGTATTCGTATTAGTAAGAATTGCGATCAAAAATATAAAAAAATATTCAATATTGGTTCAGATTCTAAAACAAAAAGCATGATAACAAAATATGTAAGAAAATAAATGACTTTAGGAAGTTTGTGACTCCAGCTCAAAGTTTCATACATACTATTAATAAAAGTATGAGTTATTTATAGGAATTAGTAATACATAAAAGTAAACATGAGATGCTGACATTATGCTGGTCCGACGCCGAAGACGGACTACCGACATTAACCCTTAACCCTTTAACCGCCAAATTATTCAATTTGAATTTTCACCCACTTGAAGTTGTGTCTCGCTGACGCGATCCACAACTTCAAGTGAGTGAAAATTATTCAGATTTGACAAAATGGAGGTCAACTCTTTGCAAATCTTGCTGGTTGATGTCACATTGTAATTTTTACCTTTAACATATTTTAAATGTGGTACTTAATGTGCTAAATGATGAAAACCGGAATATATGCGACACCGGCGGTTAAAGGGTTAAAGAGCTGAATATTTTTGTGTAAACCATGGAGACGAAAAGGTTTTTTCCGATTTGAAATCATCATAAATGTCTTAGTTAGCTCTTTCAGCTCTGTTTGAATACCTATGTTATGGCTCCACGGACATTATAAATAGTTTTACTCTTACACATGTTACAGTGCGGGGATATACTTTAGACGAACCAGCATTGGGTCAGAGTCGATGTTTATTTGTAGGGTTGGCATCTAATACAGCGTGGGCAGACAGACAGACAGACAGACAGATAACATGACGTAAGAGGTAACACGATTCTCTGTGCCAATTTTGGCACACGTGAACCTTCCTAGAAATATGACGCAGAAACGCCGGCAATATTTCCTGGCTATAAATCACACCGGTCTACCAGTAAGGGGTGGGTGAAATAGAAACACCAAACCGACATGACCGTTTGCCTTTGATAGGTCACACCCGAAGGTCAAACTATACATAGAATGGGAAGTTACAGACCATAGGGTATAAATTCAAACTGTTTGCAGACTTTCATAACTGCATCGTTGAAAAAAATTCTTCAATTTTTAGGCATAATTTCCAGCCGTTCCATTTCGCGGCTCGTGGTGGTGTAATCAAAATTGAGATGTATAATATGGTAAGAAATATTTAAATTATCAGAACTAAAGCTGAAGGCGACTCAATCAGGCTAAAATCATCATAAAATGGGTGATTTTATTTTGGCTTTTTAGTATGACCATATGATGTAAACATGTCCATAGACTAGAACTGCGAAAGTATTTTTTTGTTTTTGTGTTGCGCATTTACCAGTTAAGCGAGATATAGAGACGAAATTACCGATTTCTCATTTCGGACATGCATGTCCAAAATAAGAAATACGCGAATTTCGTCTTTGTATGGCTATGCTGCCATACAAAAGACAAATGTTAGTAGCTGCTTATTTGAAACATATAAGTTATACACCTTGCAGAGCATCTTAGATCTTAACCTTTACAAAGCTGAAATATTTTGTATAAACCGTGGAGACCAAAGGGGGTTTATCAATTTAAAATCATCATAAATGTCTTAGTTAGCTTTTTCCGATTCATTTGAATACCTATGTCTACAGACGTCAGATTTATAAAGACGGTCCCAGCGCTGCAAGGGTTAAGCAATAAGATACACTTTTCTGAGCCAGTAACAGACGTTAGGCAAGTGTTGGTTTATTGTTAGGTTAATGTTAGTTACACTGTCCAGCTTGAAATAAAATACTTTCATACGATCTCTGATCTCTGACATCAACCCTAAGTTGTATGGTTAATAAGTAAGGCCTACGTGTCATTGTAATGTAAGAGGGGTTTTATTTCTTTGCTAGTGTGACCCAGATGTTGTGTTGAGAGTCGTATGCTATCTTTAGAAAGCGAAATAACCATAACTGGGTCCATTCACACAGCTTCAGGGCACAAAGTTACAGCCATTTATACTTGAATATTAGTTTCATTCTGATATGACGTCAATTATTATTAAGTCAAAAATCAAAATCTAATTTTTAGATAATTAAAATCACACTTTAACCCCTGAAGCACTGATGTCGACTACAATGATATTTCAGTGTTTGCAGTAGCAATCGTGTACCTAGTTTTCAAAAGTGACCTATCTCTCAAATAAAAGATATTTGTCGTAACTTAAATTTTAAAATTTCAAGTATTTTTTAGTCACATGAAGTTGTAAATCGCTGTAGCGAGACACAACTTCATGTGGGTAAAAATTGTATTTTATAGCTCAGAGCTGTGGGGGTTAACCCTTCAGCTACTGGTCGCGACTACAATCTTTTTTTTTATTTTTTATTATTAGCACATTTAGTACTACATTTTAAACATGTTAAATATAAAACGTGACATCAATCGGCAAGATTTGAAAAGAGTTGACCTCCACTTTGTCAAATTTGAATAATTTTGCCTCACTTCAAATGGGTGAAAATTCCAATTAAATAACTTGGCGGTCAATGGGTTAAACAAAACAATCATACTTTGTACATATAATCATATTACATTAGTAGCTACTTGAGAACAAAATCAAGAGATGTACGCTACGTGTGATAGAACATGTATGTTTGAACATGTACTTGTAAAAAAACCTTTGTGGGTTTGTGAAGTGGGTCAGGGCAGTCTGACCAGGCGTTCACCCCTCCACCCACCAACAAACACGAGACATTGAGCTATTGGTAGACGTCGCATACGGTGGTCCAGAGCAGCCCAGCGTTTGTTTGGCCCAACGGCAACTGACCTCGTGATATAATCTATGTTTATATTTGTGAAAAAAATGCTTTGGGGGTTTATATAATAGGTCGTCCGGCAGGAGGTCAGCCTGACGGCAACTGAGCTCCACAGAACAATAAATAGCCATCACAGCAAACAGTGAACCAATGTTAGTTTAAAACCAACATCAGATCAGCGTCTCGTGTTTGCTAGGAAACCGCCCGGCAGAAGGCCTTGACTCCAAGTACAGTTAGACAAGCGCCGGAAATGTTGATGTAATGTTAAGCACAACATGTCAACAAGTATTTCTAACATTTACCAGCAATTTAACAAAGTTATGGACATCTAAAACGTATTTAAGACGTTCATTAACAAAACCAATTTAGTGTTGTAATGTTACACAGCAGACCTAATTAAATGTCAATGTCTGTATAATATCAAACATTTATAATGATAGTAATAGTGTAGGATACATGGATCATTAAATCTTGTCTATTATAGCTGGGAGTCAAGTGTATCTTATATATAGAGTCTGGAGTGCTAAGAATATTTCTGGTTATAATCCAGTACACTTCTCCCAAAGTACTAAGCTTCACCAAAATATCATCATTAAATTGTAATGTCTAAATTTCTAAAGTCAAATATTTATAATCATAGTAAAGGTTTAGCCTGAATAAATCATTATTATTGGCTATAGTTTAATCATGAAGTGTATGCTGTATATAGAATCTAGACTGGTACCCATCGAACAAAAGATGTTCACCTAATATTGTGGTGCGTTGGCCCAATAATAACCATTTGTGGGTGAAAATTACTCATATTTAATTAATTAATTAATTTGCAAGCCTGGATGCTTAAACAATCACTTCATTCCCAATAACAGTGATTTAATCAGCTGATAAAACTGATGAAAAACGATTATAGTCGTGCTTAGCGTTGAAAGGGTTAACATAATATTGTGCGAACGTCTCTCGTTAGCAACACAGCAAACACAAGACATTGACCCGATACTGGGGCAATATTAGCCCAGCGTCTACGACGCTGGCCCAACATTGCCCAGCATTGGGTCAATGTCTCGTGTTTGCTGGATTGGTAGGACTACTTCTGGTTATCTCCCGGTATACTCCTCCCAAAGTACCGAGCTTGACCAAAATATCCTCGCTCTGCACTCATACAATATCAGTTACCTTGGCGATATCTCCGGCCAGGATGTTCAGGTTACCATGGCTACCGATTGGCGTCAAAATAGTTCTGTCTCAGGTTTTGGTGTTATTAGTATGTTCTATTTTCTGTGTACATAACTTATAACCTTTGACTCGTCAGTATAGGTTACACACACAGCGATATCGACCTTTAGCTTTGATATCCACACCTTTTAATATTTCCGGTTTCAAAATGAGAGATAAGAGAGCATATATTAGATAAGACGATCACTGAATTTGAGGAAAGTGACATATCCCGTGATAAGTAACTTATCTTCATCGTCGTGAATACAGTGTTCAATTCACTTAATTGACGATTGGTTGTTTACATGTTTGGCCGGTTGGCTGGTCGGTTGGTCAGTTGGTTGATTGTTTGGTTGGTGCGCTGATGGGTCAGTTGGTTGGTAGGTTGGTTGGTTGGTTGGTTGGTTGGTTGGTTGGTTGGTTGGTTGGTTGGTTGGTTGGTTGGTTGGTTGGTTGGTTGGTTGGTTGGTTGGTTGGTTGTTTGGTTGGCTGGCTGGCTGGCTGGCTGGCTGGCTGGCTGGTTGGTTGGTTGGTTGGTTGGTTGGTTGGTTGGTTGGTTGGTTGGTTTGTTGGTTGGTTGGTTGGTTGGTTGGTTGGTTGGTTGGTTGGTTGGTTGGTTGGTTGGTTGGTTGGTTGGTTGGTTGGTTGGTTGGTTGGTTGGTTGGTTGGTTGGTTGGTTGGTTGGTTGGTTGGTTGGTTGGTTGGTTGGTTGGTTGGTTGGTTGGTTGGTTGGATGAATGGTTGATCAGGTAGTTTGTCGGTTTATTTATTGGTTGATCGCACGATTAATTAGTCAGTAGATATGACGAAACATTAATTGAAGTTTGCTAACCTCATAAGTTCGCAAATAAGAACTTCACGGTTATTTTAGTGCTGTACCGTTGCTACATAATTGAAACAACAGTGGACTGGAGTCGTGTAATTGCTACTGGTATCAAAACGTCACCTATCGAAAAATAATTAAGGTAAGCAGAGTGGCTTAGCCCCGTCTGCATGTATTTACATCTATCCCTTTGTGAGATGTAGATGTAACAGCAGTAACATGTCAGCTCCGCAGCAGGCGGGCGGCATAAAGTAACAGCTCTCCACATAGCCATAGGAGCTGAAGCAATGCTGGGCTAATGTTGGCCCATCGTCTACGACGCTGGCACAACAGTAACCCAGCATCGGCTCACCGTCTCGCCTTCACATAGCCATCTGTAGGTAATCACGCCAGCGATGCGCCCGGCCACGCCAGTCCAAATAGTTACGTAACGCTATATTTTATCAGTAGCATTCAGGGAGCTCTGTGAGTTTAGATGCCAGAGTGGGCTGGTAAACACATCCTAGATTCCCATGGAGTGATTTTTATTTTTTTATAACATACCAGAATAAATGATTTATTCCATAAAAAATAATGTTAGAAAACCACAATGTCTGAACGTTTGCATGTATTTGAGTTTTTCACAATACTTGTTTAACTAGTTTGACCCTCTAGACACCCAGTTTTTTTCTGTCAATTTCCCAGGCATTTGCATATGTACAGTGCTCCAAACTGTTCAAAGGCTTGGAGTGTGCAGTGCTGTCTATATGGTACTGTGCACTATAAAGAACCCTTGAAGGTATTCGAAAAGAGAAGGGCATAGTCCCGAATTCTTCTGTCGCGATATTTTCATGATTGTGCAGAAAGCGAATTAAAGCAATATTCACATGATTCACTCATTCATTCACCTTCAGATGCGAATCTGCAATTCCCATCTAACGGTGGATGGAAATTCCCATCTAACCAAACAACCATATAATCAACCAACCAATAAACCAGCCAACAATTTAATCGACCGGATTTCATAAAATACCCAAATAAATAAAAACTGAGAACTTCATGACTCATTATTGGGATGAATTATATCACTTTTAATCAATGAATTGCATCAAAGAATCTAGAACAGTATAGATTCTTTTATATTTTAAAAATAAGCCAGCAAACACGAGACATTGACCCAATGTTGGGTCGATGTTGGGACAGCGTCGTAGACGATGGACTAACATTGAACAAGCATTGGGTCAATGTCTCGTGTTTTGACATTGCTATAATTTACAGCAATATAAAACATCAACATTTTAGCTGCAAATAATAGAAAATTGCATGATGTACTTGACCCTTGTACTGCTACGCCCGTATAAATACGGTGTCAAGAATGGTTTAGATCAATAGAAATATCAACTAAATTTGATCAAATATTTTTTGAAGAAGCTCAGTACAATCATTCAATATTGAAGATGTCTATTTATCATAAATAGTTTTCCTCATTTGAAGCTGAAAATTGCGTTAGCAATTTCAGCGTCAAATGACTGAAAAATAGACGCAAACAATTCAGCAGAACAAGGGTTAAAGGGTTCAGCTATTTCAAGTAAATAATTGCTGCTGATTACTTAAGTTACTCTTGTAAGCAGAAGGTTGTTATCATTTATATGCCCCGTTATGCAGTTAACAGCCTGTTTAATTTGATTATGCATTCAATTCATCTTAACCCTTGAACCCCTTAATTTTTTTTATCCATTTGAAGTTGTGTCTGGATACCGACCATTTTCTCATATTTGCTTACTTTGAGACCAAATATTTGTAGTAGATCTTGATGTTTAAACCCCCAATTCTTCCCAATTAAACTGTGATTTAACCTTCTAATAAAACAGATTAAACATGTTATAACGACTATAGTCGTGCGCTTTAAAGGTTAATACCACCTTAATACCATCTACATTAACCCTCTGATAGATAGGTCTTTCTATGTGCAATAATTCTGTATTCACAACAAGTGAAGAATCGTTGAATCTTTTAATAACTAGAGTGGTATAAAAACTAGTCACACATGATGTCGTATCATTTGCCAATGGAAGAAAATAGGTACGGGAAAATATGTGCAGAAAATAAGTATAGGATCAAAATGTTGTTCAAGTATCGAATGAAGTGGCTGACGAAATGTCTAACCATATGCTTATGATCTTCGACTGTTTTTACTTCTGAAAACTAAAATGTACGTACTAGTCAGTTAGTAAAATTGTTGCATAACTTCACTTTTCCACCACGACGCTCACTTAAGTGACTTTGTTTTACCATAGAGATTTGGAATGATGTAGGCATGATGACATGAGGGTGTTTGGGCATAGTGGGTTATTTAGTGAATTCCTTCACTCACCAGTGATATTTTCTGGGCATGCCTAGAGGATTTACCACCAAACATACTCAGATCGCCAAGGACTTTGGGGTTTTGCTGTGTAATTTAATGCTGTAACGAGGAGACGTTTCGCTTGGCTCGCTATCGTCGGGTCGGATAGTCCCCAGAGTAACAATAGTTGAAGGGTTCTATACTGCTATACAGCAAACGTTGACGTTGACCCAATGTTACCTTATTGCTCAACCTTTAACCAACATTAGATAAAGGTCTCGTGTCCTCTTGGTGGCTCTTACTGGGGGAATAATAAATAACTTTCTGTCAATATTTCAGCCAGAAGCATTAAAACGGCCAGAAATGAAAATAAATGAATGGGATTTTAGGCCACCTTTGTGCACATGGTGGCTAAACTGGACAAGGAGAAGCTCCTGGAGTAAAAAAGGCAAAAAAACAGATAATAGTATCAAAGACTGACAATACGGTTATGCGTAATTAATTATTTGCTTCATATCGAGCTCACACATTCATTTTCCCTTTGTCTGCTTATACATACATGTATACAACATGAATTTCAGTATTTCTACCCCCCCCCCCCTCCAGTACATTAAAAAACACAAAAAAGAGACTTACTCTGAGAATGGCCAGCACTATTTTGGCTTTACCGGCCTGAACAGCGACCGTGCTAATGGTGGTCGTAGACGGGTGCTCGGCGGTATCCGAAACATCGGACTTGATATCCGACACTTGCTGATCCATCGTGATCAATGGGTTAAACACTTAGTTTGTCGTTGTATTCATTCAAGAAAACGAGGAAGATGAGAGCTCTCCCGGCCTACACATTCAGTGGAATGGTGGACGGCAGAGGGTCATCAGTCGAGAAACGGCACAGGCATGCATGCAGCTCTGGTGTGCCCGGCTCTGAACAACACCACATAAACACACAACACACACCAAAACTCCTCTGACTAGACCCCGCTATCTCACAGGCTTAGATACTACAAAATGGGGTGCTGCTACAGCCGCTGACAGGGGGGGGGGGAAGGTAGCCAGACAATTCCTAGAAATATTGCCAAGTATTTTGTGTAGGGTACTTGTATTAGTTAAGAATGACATTTGGTTTAATCTGTATTTGAATATGAGATATTACCATGATTACGATTTGGCTACTGTGGGATTTATTTGGGGGTTGTAAAAACTTTTGTTTGGATTGCATGTAATGCACAGGTAACTGGCATTTCGCCACCCCTTTTTCGGGCGAGTCCAAGGCGGCAAAGTTTACATCCCGACAGTGCCATCATTGATGTGTGCGCCCAGCATTGAAACAACGCTGCGCCAGCACACCAAACATTGAGCCAACATTTCACCGATGTGTGCAGGGAAGATATGAACAGTAGTACCAGGTAGATTTGCTCCATGAAGCCCGAGTGCAGTTGCTCCAAATATGGCAGCTGACCTCCCTCCACGGGCGTCTGCTTCCAGCCTACCTTGTACATGGATTGGGAGTCCGCACTGATCTGCAAAGCCAAAAGGCCGTATCTGCTTACTTGTAAAGTAAGCGGAAACGGTCTTTTGGCTTTGCACGGCAGCGCAGATATACCTTCTGCAGACAAAAGTTATCAGCTGATGCAGCCAGAAAAGATGGGTAAAACTGAATCCCGATGTGCCGGCGATGTACACCATACACGCTTTCGCATTAACTTGTATCGCATGTTATTTCGCTGATTTTTATGAAATTTTGCAATGACTATTTTCGAGTCCCCCGCCAAATTATTGCATAGTTCAAAAGTTAGACCATCTGGCATGTAATGCAATTCAGGGCTTGAAGGGTATTCTAATTTACCCAGTTTAGTGGGTTTAAAGAGGGACGTCGTATTTAGAAAAATACTACTTGTCAAATGGTCTAACTTTTCAATTATTGAATGTGTTTTGATGAAAATTTCACGGTATGTGGCGGGTGACCCGAAAATAGTCCTTGCGAAATATCATGAAAATCGGTGGGGAATTGACGGCGAAATCGGCGAAAAAACTGCGATACAAGTAAATGTGACGGCGAGTATATAATATATTTGTGCGCCGGCTGTGGAGTAAAGTCCACACACATGTGGACTCTATACTCTACAGCCGGCGCACACGTTTTCCTAGTGTTGTTACATAGCTTGTTTTTTTAGTCGGCGGGTTCTGGTGACTACATGTGTTTTGTCCTTGAAGTCAAGGAGTCCTATCTGCCGCTTTACAAAGTGGCAGATACTTCCCTTTAATTACTAATTGGAATATACGCTAGATTACGATTCCCATGGAAACGTGTAAACTGAAAGGGTGGCATCAAAACACGGTTTCCATGTTATCTTGTATATGTATATACACAATAAATGAGGCATATAATATATATACTATACAATACATACATATACAAGCACCATCTTCGCAAAAGTATACCTAAAAATTAAAGCGCAAAATTTATATAATTTAAATTAATCACATTTGTTTAATTTGAGACCAAGTATTTGCAAATATTGATGTTTAAAGGGACATGTCAATTTTGACAATTTAATTTATGTGAAGTTATATAGCCTACTGATCTTAAATAAAAATATTTTTAAATCATCAAAAAATTCAAAAGCACTGAAAAAAACTAAACTTAGTTCATTTCCAAGTCGTATATTGCAATGTAAAATAAAGTGACTGCATTATACAACACTTTATGCCACAAACACGGGTTTTCAGTACGGGAATCGACTTTAGACGTCAGAATATGACGACTATAGACGTCAGATTCTGACGTCTATAGTCGGTCCCTATACTTTAAGGGTTATGTTGGTCCAATGTCGGCGACGCTAGCTTAGCAATAACCAACAATGGATGGACATAGTGTGTCTGCTAGGAATAATTTACAGCGGGCAGCTCGATGTTTACAAGTGAAGATACGAGCTGCTTTAACCCTTTCAAGCCTGAATTTACCATTGTCATCTTCATCACTACAAGCCGCGAATTGCTGTCGCAATTCTTGACTTGTAGTGATGAAGATGATTTGATGTGTGTGAAAATTAAAGAAAATTGCCATGTATTGATAAACCAGTTTCATTGAAATTTTCCTTCCAAAACCCTTAGTTGTAGGGAAATAAATTGTGTTTTCAGGGATGGTAAATGATGCTTTAATGCATCGTGAGGGCTTAAAGGGTTAATAACATAACAATATAATGTATGAATATGTAAATGTGTTAGAGAAGCACACCCAATGGCGTGGCTGTTTGAATGTTTTCTCCTCATCAGCGAGTAATATTTCACATAACAACACACAAGACTGTTCTGCTTAGGAATACTATCCCCAAGAATATGTGCACAACTTGAGATCAAAGAAATTGTTATTGCTACACCTAACTTCATAATAAGTACAAGGCCACTCAATCACTATAAGTATGTTCTCAGTTTTATTTTAATCCTTAAAGAGCTATATCATGTCTATATCTTTCAAACGAGATACTTTTACGGAGAAATAAGCATTACATTAGCTGGATTGGCATATTTTGTATTCAAACTGTACATATATAAATATTGTTACGCACTTGGAGTTGTAGGTCGCGTTATTGTGAAATATGCAACTTAGTGCTTTAAGGGTTAATATATCACACATGGGTATTTATGTTAATCAGGTCATTTTAATTCACTTCAGATGGCGTTTGCGGTCAAACTCCAGGTATTCAGATCAACCGTTTGAGCTCCAGTCAAGATTATATCGCTTTAATCCGCTTTAACAATCATTTAACCCTTTCAAGACTGAATCTACCATTGTCCTCTTCATCCACTACAAGTTCTACAAGTGGATAAAGATGATTTGAAGTGGGTGGTAAATGGAAAAAATACATTCTTATTATTAAAACACAACCATGAAAATGTTCGTTGTAAAACCCCCACCCCTAGGTGTAGGAAATCAAGTCATTGTTCAGAGATGCATAATGATGCTTTGATGTATTGTGAGGGCTTAAAGGATGAACATACATGTATTTTGTCATCAACAACAATATTTTGTCTTCGTTCTCACATAAATCGGACTTATTTTCACTCGATTGAAGGTCCTTAACTCGATGTTGGGACTTAAATCACACAAATTTTTAGTCTCTTGAAGTGACTGAGCATTTAAGCTGAATAGCTCAGTGCTCTAGGGGTTAAAAGTTTAAAGAATGAGGGGGACAACGTTTGTAAGACATCACAGAAAGTGAATGATTATAAGCATTTATTTGATTTCCCCTGAGATAACCTATTTATTGAGCCCTCATGTGTATGTTTTGTGTAGGCCTATATCAGCCTTATTGTGCACCCATTTTCCCTAAATAGATCGAATGAGATTTTCATTCCCGTTTTTTCTCGACCGGCATTGCGCAGTTAGCTACAAGTTACATCATTCCCAATAAACACGATACGTTGACTTTGTGTTGGTTCAATGTCTGTGACGCTGGCCCAGCGTTAAAACGACATCAACTGAACGTTCCCTGTGTTCGTCTACGTGACCCAATGTTGCATCAATGTTGGCCCACCGTCTACGACGCTGGCCCAACATTGATCCAACACTGGGTTAATCTCTTGCGTTCGTCTACGCCCCAGCTAACACAAGCCATTGACCCAATGTTAGATCAATGCTGGGCCACCGTCTACGACGGTGGCCCAGCATTGACCCACCATTGAGCTAATGTCCAGTGTTTACTGGATTACGTGTAGCCAGTACGGGATGCATCATCGGATTATCACGTCAGCAATGCGGCTGAGAAATGGGATCTGGCTGCTTATAATCCATCTCCCTGGCCAATCGCCCATCCCGCAAAAACACGCAAAAACACGAGAAAATAACCCACGATACATTCAATATGTTGGCGTGATGTTGGTCCAACGACGCAGACGTTGGGCCACCATTGTACCAACATTGGCTCGATGTACCAATGCATCGTGTCTACTAGGAAAACAGTAATGTTCAAAGCTGGACCGACGTTCCGAGACAATGAAATAACTTAGGAGGCCAACTTCACTTTCCCGGTGTATGTACAGGGGCGGATCTGGGGGCTCAAAACCGTGTTTTGACATGATAAATTTCGAAAAAATCGCGGCCCTATGCTCTCTGAAACCCTGTTGATCCCCCTTTGAGGAATCCTGGATCCGCCCCTGATGTACACAGATGCTTACCCTCAACTGAGGAGGAAATCTCGCGTCTGCAATACGTGTGTACCATTTGAACTATTTCTAGGAACATCACCTTCGTTTTTACACGTACCGTGGGGCGGCACATACCTGGCACTTAACACTGGGGAGCTAATCGTTATTCACAGTGTTACTGCGCAGCAAACTCACACAGAAGTAAACGGAGCCAGAAACATACACAAGTTATATCACTTGTTTTGCCGATTTGTCGGTATTTCTCGTCATTTAAAGCTGGTATTGCTAACGCAATTTCCAGCTTCAAATACTAATATCAGCACCAACCGTATCATTAAAACATTACAATCATATGTGATAAAACTAAGTTGAAATGACTCCTCTAGGGACTTTAATTGTTTCAACCATGATGCTTTTCCGGTGCTGAACTATTAAATATTTTTTATTTTCGAGATATATGGATCAGTAAATCAAGCTTGACCCTTTCAGGGCGGGGATCGACTTTAGACGTTCTGACGTCTATAGACGTCAGATTCTGACGTCTAAATTCGATCCCCGCACCGAAAGAGTAAAACATTCATGGCAGTAGACCCATAACATAGGTATTCAAATAAAGCGGAAATAGCTAACTAGACTTTAGGATGATTTCAAGTTGAAACAAACTTCTGTGTAATTTATACAAGAATATTTCGGAATCCTGAGCTTTAACCCTTTCAGCGCGGGGACCGACTTTAGACGTTAGAATCTGACGTCTATAGACGTCAGATTCTGACGTCTATAGTCAGTCCGAGCGCTGAAAGGGTTAAACTTCGGTACAGATCGTGATATAATCATATCAGTTCAATTTATCTGGCATGCGATGAGAATTGCTGCAAAAGTCACATCTTAAAATGAAATTGAATGCAATTGAAAATAAATAGACAGATGAACATTATGAGTGTTAAAGAAAACCCAAAATAGTGATCACGATACACCAGAGACCAAAAGTAACGGCCAGATGACTCATCTCTGCTGAGCAGGTATCGAGTCACGTCACCGCAGTCTGCGATTACGGGATTCGACGCTTGCAATCAAGCAACATGGAATGACTGTGCAAGGAAAATAGCATCTTCCTTGAGCAGATGTAAGGCCAGACCCACTGGCAATTAGAGCTGAGCATTTAGTTTGCGTGCCACACACAAATTAATGGTTGAAGATTATTTGTGTGAAACGCAAGGTGTGAAAAGAGAAAGTTCAACTACAACTACGCCGGCGGCCGTTCTCTATAAAAGTTGTAGTATGACTTTAAAGATTTATTTCTATAATCCTGTTGTTTTACATAGTGCTACGTATATATGCATTTGAACTCATTATTCAGTAAATACTGTTAACAAACTAAGGGATGGAGATGTACATGTATGTACACGTGTTAGGCTAAACACCGCTAAAACGGGACGATTCATATTTACATATGAAACAGACACTTTTTATGATGTGACATTTTTTATGGTGGAAAAGATGTTTAGAAATCGTTCTTAATTAGAACGTGTTCTATCAGTTTTTTAAAACTATTTCTTCGTAATATATAATAAATGGTCTGACACACTTTGAGGAGAAGTAAACCGTACAGATATCATCCACTGGATACAAAATTATATAGGACAGTCAGTTCAGCAAACAAGATCATATACGACGCGTAATATAATTAACCCTTAAAGCGTTGAAATATTGTCATATAAACCAAGAGACTAAAATGTCTTAGTTAGCTCTTTCCGCTTCAGCTGAATAAGTATTTTATCATGTTTATGGGTCTACAGCCATTTTAAATATTTATTCTTTCAGTGCGGGGATCGACTTTGGACGTCAGAATCGGACGTCTAAAGTCGGTACCCGTATTGAAAGGGTTAATCATCCCATCTGAACGAGAAACAATAAACATCGCGCCAATGTTAATTCGATGTTGGCCCACCGTCTCTGACGTTGGACCAGCATTAAAGTAGCATTGCATCAACGTATGGTGTTTTTTAGGATAAAGTCATAGAAATACACACCATGCTGTAAACAGACTAGACATTAATAACATGAATACGTCTGGTATTTTACATCAGGTGAAACCGAGAACTGTTAACGACTATGGCGGGACCATAAAACAGCACCCCTCCAAAATAATGTAGAGATCGCCCGTTTGCAAGTAGCAGTCTCTGTTTCAAAAACATGAGATTTGAGACAGAGACTGCTTCTTGCAACCGGCCTCAGGAAAAAAGAGCCATCGTTCCAGCCACGAAGAGGCTACGACTGGCCTCTTAACGTTGGAACCTCAACACTCGTGCCTACAAAAGCCATATTCTTAGATCCATAATCAGTTGACCAGCGACCAGCTGCCAGGGTTAGAGTTACAATCTGTGATTTGTTTTTTCCTGGCCGTAATGTAAGAGCATTATCCAGAGTCCGATTGACCGATCATCATCACACATTTGAATATATCCACCTTCATCGGCTTACGGAACAACCGTAAGCCGATGAAAATTTCTTGTGCGTAAACATTTCTGAATTAGCGTTGTGTGAAACAGCGCAAACGAATATAAATCAGTGAGAATTCAAGCTGTTTTTGTGCAGATACAAACTCCTCCAGTCACCACGGTCACATTATTCGTAAACCAGGCCCTGGTTATCTGAGTCTGAGAACATTACCTTTTGATCACCGAGGCTCTCTACAATATTGAACCTTACAAATGAAAAAACATTTTGTTTCATTGAAACATCAGAACTCTAAGGGCTAAAAAACCAGAGAGTGGGTCAAGGTCTGATAATCATGATAATTAGTAGCAGGGAAACTACTCTTCCAGTGCGGAGATCGCCTCATTCTAATGTCTATAGACGTCAGATTCTGACGTCTAAAGTCGGTCCCCGCGCTGGAAGGGATAAAAGATTAAAATAACAGTGGGTGAACGTCTGATATTAGCAGGAAACCACTCACTTCTCTCAGCAGCTGTTCAATGTGATTCCACTCCTGATGAGACCCTTGGTGAGGGCGGCTAGAGGTGGTGGTCGTCACTGTGGTCTTTGTCATCATTTCTTCTCGTGTTATCAGCTGACCGTTAGCCCATCTCAGTCTACCCTCAGGGTCAAGATACATGCCCTTGGCCAGCTCGTTCCAACCTTCGTTCAGCTCGTTCACCTTCTGTTTCAACAGGGTGAGTCGCCCACCGATAACCTCGGCACTACCCACGTCGCCAATGTCCATTTTCTTCTCACCTCTGAAAATTCGCAATTTGTTCTGAATAAATTTTATTTGTACTATTTTTCAGTAAGACATTTCGTAACATTTACCAGGAATTTAAAACAAAATGTGTGTCATGCCTGGTACTGTTTTAAATAATAATGAGACGTTACGGAGCTTGAAGATAAAGTGTAATTATTGAAAAGAAAAGTCCCTAGAATATCCTGTAATGGAATTTCACAATGCTGATTGTCAGTACCACGCTGGCTGATCTATTTATCTATCAAAAAATTATTACAAATAGTAAATTCAAATGTTTTTGGATGAAACATTCGACTTTGAAAATCTTTGTGATAAAATACCTGCCTTGTGGGCACATTGTGGCTAGCTGGGCATTTGTCAAAACCATATGACGGCTCAATGCAACTATGGACCAATCCATTGAATCCCCAAAGAAATCTAATTACTTTTTCACCCACTTGAAGTTGTGTTTCACTACTGCAAACACTACCCTGATGACATTCAGCGAAGTAAATGAGTTAGGCAGCCCGGTCATACCGGTCAAGTGGGTGAAATTACTCACATCTGTTCAATTTGAGGCTAATCAATTTTAATTCTTGCTGATTATAAACCAATATCTAACCAAACCACTGTTATTTAAGCCTTTAAACCCTCATGATGCATCAAGACATTATTTTGCATCTCTGAAGAATGACTTAATTTCTTACTGCTAGAGATTTTAGAACAACATTTTCATGGAACTGTTTTCATAAAAATATAATATTGTTTTATTTGCCACCCACTTCAAGTGATCTTCATCCACTACCAGTTGAGAATTGCGACAGCAATTCGCGGCTTATAGAGGATGAAGATGACAATGGTAAACTCAGGATTGAAAAGGTTAATGTGCTAGTATAACAGATTAAAGCCAAGTATAGTAATTTGCAACCAAAGTCTTAACTAATCCTAGATTGTACACACCCCTCCGTGCTGTAAACAGGCATTGCTAGTTGATACATCAGCTCATCTCCCATACTCTTCACCTCTTCGTACTCATTCATCACACCATCCCTTGACGAGGAATGTTTGGTGACCATGGTTTCCACCGTCATCTCCATGTTGATGGTCCGGCTCATCACAATCATCAGTGTCTCTATGCTCTCAAACAGCTACAATCACACAGATGTACATTATGACCCTTTACATACTCGTGGAGTTACTATGTGCTGCTTTAAATTCACAACGGGACACTGCGCTTTATAATATGAACTGTATGTTGTAACCTGTGTAACAACATTTGTAGCTGCCTGGGTAATCAGTTTTTTTAATTTAAATGTCTAAAACCTAGACGACCCAGAAAACATGACACGTTGAAACAATGATGGTTTAATGTTGGCCCAACGTCCGCGACGCTGGCCCAACATTAAAACATCAGTGTTCCAGCATGTCGTGTTTGCAGGGAGATAGGCTTATGTATATTTACATTTTGAAACAAATTTGAAACAGAATAAAAGTCTACGGTTTGTGGTGGAAGGTCAGATGATAAAATAAGTCAATTTTTTATTCAACTTATTTATTTTTTCAATATTAATTTGAAGATGGATATTGCTTTAGCATTATGTATTCTAGTTACTGATACATTTTCCCTTTTCTCCAAGTACCTACCGTATCGACCCTCCTGTGAAATATGCTTGTTCTGTTCAGACGTGATGCTCTCTCATTGATTCCCTGTGAAAACCGTTTCCAGGCTTCATTTAAACGACGCACTTGCTCATGGTTAGGCTCGAGATCGTACCTCAGTGATCGTCTCAATACCAAGGCTGCTTGAAGAAGCTGCTTCCCATAATCATACGTTGTCTAAAAGAAAACAAAACGTACATTCTGCTGTATTACTTACATTACATTCGCTGACTTATGTAACATTTCTCATATTATCAGTTATTGTTAAGTCAGACGTCGCTAGTACAATTTATCACAATTTTTGTTAACCCTTTAACTTTTTGAGGCGCTGAATTATTTCGGTATTTTACCATGAATACCTGTTATTGGTCTACAGCCATTATAAATATTTTAATTCTTTCGGTGCGGGGATATACTTTAGACGTCAGAATCTGATGTCTATAGACGTCAGATTCTGACGTCTAAAGTTGAACACCGTGCTGTAATGGTTAAAGTACTAAGCACAACTATGATCGTCTTTAATACATCTCACTAGCCGAACAAATCCCCGTTATTCGGAATGAAATGAGTGTTTAAACATCAAGATTCCCAAATGTTTAGTCTCAAATTAAACAAATATGAGTAATTTTCACCCACTTGGAAGTTGTGGTCGCGGTAATGGGACACAACCTCAACTTTTAAAGGACCTTATCCGACACATTAAAATTAATTCTTTAATACCAAAAGTGATGATTTCTAGTTTTTCATTTAGCTTTTTCTCTTTATAATTATGTTGTATTGTCTGCAAAAAGCAAAGATTATACAAAAAATTGCATGAAATATTGTATGAAATATTGTGGCATTACCTTGGCAGTGGCTTCCAATTTAATCTGTTCTTGCTGTTGCTTCTCTGCCTCAGAAGGGTTGTGTACAACTTCTATTTGTGTCTGAATAGTTACTTCACATAATTCAATGATCCAATGAATCGCCTACAATCAAATGCACAAACTCATCTGTATATTTTGCTGTATTATGCCCTTATATTATGTGTTTTGTTTATAAATAAAATAAAATAATAATTTCAGACATTCTTTGGGTGCCATTTTGTAATTGTGCAGTGTTGTAACACTGCATTTTACATATGATCATTATTTCTTTTACTTTCTCCCGATATAGAAAAAAAATATTAGAGTAGCCACATCGTTAACAAAATTTCAAAATGTTCTGTCGAGAAGGATGGCTACCTTCTACCCATGTATTAGGAACTATAATAAACACCTGTTTTGGCCAAAGAAATTATTGTAACTCTTGTATAATCATCAAATATTATATTAATAAATGACATGTTGTAGATTATGTAGATCATGTAGATCACACACAAAAAATGATCATCTTTCAAAAGATGTCTTCTTTCTTTATTTATTATGATCCAACAATTGCAAGACTCTGCACAAGGATAAGAAACACAATAGACCAATTGACTGGGACATCACCTAAGTCACGCAATATCTAGCTCTGTTGTCTTTTCTTTCATTTGAAGCTGGAATTGCTAACGCAATATCCAGCTTCAAATGAATGAAAACTACTCACTGAAAACTGGACAGATTAAGATAGCAGTGGAGAATGAACATCGCTTGATGTCGTTTCCGTACATTGTTGTAACACCGTGAGGGTACACATCATTCATCATAATATCAGTGCCATTGGCCATACCGTTATTGAATGACTTGATTTTTTTTTACCTGTTCAGCATCTCTTTCACAGGTCCTAAGCTGCAGAATCTGCTGTAGTTTGAGTTTTCTGACATCAGCCAGCTCGTCACACCTGATCTTTCTCTTCTGTAGCTCTTCCAGCATCCTCTCCACGTGTTCTATGTGGGGCTTGTTGTTAGGAGTGACGTCCTTACCAGACGCGTCTTTTACAGGCAGTATCAGCTGAGCCAGTAAATTCTGACCTTCACTAAAAGCTCGGTCCGCTGTTAAATCTGAAACAAAACCCCCAGAGCTTGAAATATGATCTACATTTTGAAAAATGAATAAAAATGAATGTCTCAATAAAAATATACAAATTAGAATAAATCACAAGCAAATTAATGGATAAGACATTCTGACTACCAGTAACCTTGAATAGCTAGTAATTATTCATGAAACAATTTTCTGCTTATTTGTCAAACGATAACCACCCCAAAACGAGAAACCCACCGATGGCAGAGATTTTGTCTTGTAATTCCTGTAGCGCAGCCTCAGCCGATGGTACATCATTCACCACGACCTCCGTGCATACTAAAGCCAACAGGTCGTCCAACATACGATATAACTGTGAAACAATGAAGGTAAACTTAAAGCGCAAAATCAGATAATTTCAATTTACCCACTTTTTAGTTGTGCATCACTATCGCGATCCACAACTGTCAGATTAGTAAAATAACTTATGTCTGTTAATTATGAGTACATCATTATCCTAATCTAATCTTACTGATTAACCCTTGAAGCGCTAAATTTAATAATGTTAATTTTATAGTTGTTTTTAATGTGCTTTATTGTTAAATCACAGTTATTGGAAATGAAATGAGTGGCTAAACATCAAGATTTCCAAAGCTTGATCTCAAATTAAACAAATATGAGTAATTTTCACGCACTTTAAATTGTGCGTCGCTGTAGCAAGACACAACTTCGGTAGTGAGACACAACTTCAATTGGGTAAAAATTTAAATTATTTAATTTAGCGCTTTAAGGGTTTAAAGGGTTAAACATATATATTGCCTCCAATAACCATAAGATGGTGTGCCAATAAAATAGTACACACACATGTAAAAACGCGAATTACTCTTAAAGGATTATTACTGAAATTGCATACAAAAAGGTAAAATCATTCAAAGTCAACTTTTTTTATGGATTATCAGATACAATTTTAAAAAGATGGATTATTTTGTTTTTTTTGATAACCTAACCTACCTCTTCTGCCAGCCTGTGGAATCTGACTGATGTGATGATGAGATTACGTCTTCTCTCTATTCTGGCGGCGTAACTTCTACATATGGTGTCCATGTAATCTCTCTGAGCCACTATATCCTCTGCTCTGTCTGAACCGTCACGTAATACGGCCTCTAACTTATGACGTAGCTCTGCATATGTGGCGTATGTGTCCTGAATAAGAGAGAATAAATTACCTAGTTGCACTTCATATTTGTTAGATTTGAAACAAATTGTGGGGTTATTGTTGATGACATCCATAAGAATCGCTAATAAAAAACGAGTATGGTCGGTATTGGGAATCTAATCTGTAATCCTGTGAAAGCGTTTAGTAGGTGGCAAGTGATTAGATATGACAATCGAATGCATCTGATTTTAGACTTTAATCTTCTGTTAGCTATGAGACTGGTGCTTTAATCATTACACTGCTATTGGCGACTGTAGTTGCCAAAAATAAACCAAGCGCAGCATGCTGTGTGGGCGACTATACGCCCAGTAATTTCTGAAAAAAAAAGACATGTATAGATATTTTTTTTTTTTTCCACTTTTGTTTGTGGTGTCTTTCTATTTGTGCAAGATGGTTAACTGACTGATTTTGTAATATAATGGCTTTTAGCATCAGTTGTTCATTAGATGTTTCTTTGAAGAAAAAACGTGCCACATACTACTTAGTGGGAAACCATACATGCTGCAGAAATTCCTGCAGCAGTGTAAGGGTTAAATATGAAACAAGTATAACATCGCTGATAAAAACGGTTCAACAATTCACCTGTCTCAACCAAGATTTTAATGTGTTGCTTTCTAATATAGTTAACCTTCAGACTACATCAAAACCATCACTTGATGTATATTCATAGAAGATAACATGAATAATACTTTCTTAGCTACTTAAAAATTACTGCCAATTTAAATAAGAAATGATTATCAACGACTTACTGTACACCGCAGTTCTAGCTGTTCATGTTGTTTTCTCAATTCATCAGCTGACTGGTAAGTGTCTCCAATATCTGTTTGAGACGAGAGGAGTTTCTCTGCCGGACCAACTATCCATTCTACCACCTGTAGGTAATAACAAACACACTTTAATCTCCTGATTTAACAAACCCAACAACCTCTATTGCTCTGATGTTCTTCACCTTGAGATGGGAATAGCTGTTCAGCAATTTCCATCTCAAGGTGAAGAAACATGTCTAGATTGTATCAAATTGCCAAGGGAGCTATTTCTAATATAAGTGAAGAAGGTCCTAATAAACAGCGATCATAATTTTTTAATTCAATAAATTTTTTTTAAAATCTGTCGTGTGGCACATACATGTAACATGGTTGTGGGATTACGCCCTCTGGAAATGAGAATCTCCATGAAATTGAAACGATAGACCCACAAAAACATTATTGTATGAAGACTAGAGTAGGTTATAAATATGCTGATGTTGCAGAAGATAAGGGATCATATGCACAATTTAGAACATTTCAGTCACAGCAAAAATATATGTATTGAAATAATTAGTTCGACATGATTTCCATCTTACTGTTTTCATGGCTTCTTCCATCTCCATCACTTTGCTTTGAGCGCCGAGTAACATTTCCTTCTCGTGCCATAGATGTTGTATTCTGTCTAGCTTGTTTTCTAGTTCTTCTACCATACGCTTCACCTGGTTCATTGTTTCAACCTGGTCCAGTGTATAGTTGGCAGGTTCGATCGTCACAAAACCAGACTCTACATCATTCTTCATTTCGCTGTGTAAGTTTCTTCCTGCATCCAAAATACAAACATTCCTATATGCATGTGTATTACATTTAGAATTAACGACAGAATAATAATTACAATAACAGAATGCATTAAAATAATAGGAGGAGTACATTTACAATATACATGATGGTTAAAATTGCATAAAGCTGCCAACAATCTGTGTTGTGATAGTATGAAATAATACATAGATAATAATAAATTGACTGAGGTATTTTCCAATGGGATTATTTATAAAAAATAAAGGATGTCCAAGTACTTGTTGTTAAATATCCTATTTTCGGGTACTTTCAAGACATTGAATATTAGTTTGCAGAATCCAAGTACTTTCAAGGTTTTCAACCCACCGTATGAACCCTGCTAATCCCACTCCACGATAGCATGGGGACTCACCTTCTTTGATGACATTTTGCGGCATTTCCAGTTCTGATTCCAGAAAGCTGCGATGGGTTCTGAGCAGGTCCATTGGATTAAGTGTCTCATCCCGCTGGAGTCTCTTGGTGAGTTGCGAAAACAAATTGTCAAGGTGACTAGATGTGGCATGACCTTCACGAAGAAATTTTTCATATCGCTGAAATGAAGATAAAATAGATTAGGTAGGCTTAATATTGTTTGTGTATTCAATTATTCTGATCTATACACTCAATCATATAAACCACTAAATTAAATAATTTACATTTTCACCCAGTTAAAGTTGTGTTTTGCTACTCGACCCACAACATCAAGTGGGTGAACATTACTCATATTTGTTAAATTTGAGATGAGACATTTGCAAATCTTGATGTTTAAACACATATTTCTTTCCCGATAACTGTGATTTAAACAGATAATAAAACAGATTAAAAATGACTATCGTTGTGTTTAGCAGTGTACAGGTTATGATCAATCTACTTAATGTGGTGTGATACATAGTCAGAAATGGTTTGTAATTGAACCATGAATTAATATTTGGAATTAATATAATTGATTGAACATCACAAACAGTAGCCTTATGTTTAATATTAGCAAGCAGTAATCATATTTGGCTGCTACCAGATACTGGTCATTAAAGTGAAATAGGTACTGAAAACATCGGGCAATATTCTGCAGTCTTTTTTACTGACATTCACAAGCGTAATCAAACATGATGTATATAATAAAACACAGATGTATCACGTTTTCCGTTACTCCCTGAATAAAAATTCCTGACGTGTTTCCCATGTCTATTCTATATAATCAGCAATGTATATAAAGTGAGTACTCGTGCCATTTAAAAATTTAATTTGTACATCAGATATAGATGGTATGGCTGTTTCCAAATGAGTTTGATATTTACCAGTCTGTGGTCGAGCCATGTGGAATGAGAGTAGTGTAGGTGACCACCAAACTCCTTAGTGAGCTGATCAGGGCTGATATGGTTATGGAGCTTGGACACTGTGATCTGCTGGGGCTAAAAATAACAAAACAAACAATTATTAATTATTTCGGAGGGCTACTGTAAATATCCCCATCAAACAGAAGACATTCATTCAATGATGATTTAACCATTGTACAGCTATGCCCGCATATGGTTTTCAAACCTCATAAAATGTCACTGAAAATGATAAAGTTGTTTGTGATAGATGCTCAGTTCATCGAATAATTCAATTTAGGATATGTCTATTTTTCGAAAAAAACATATTTTTCATAATATAAAGCTGGATATAGCCTTAGCAATTCCGGCTTTAATAAAAAAAGAGAAACAAACAATTCTGCAGGACTTGGTTAATGATGGACCAGCATCGCAGATGGTGGCCCAACTTCAAGTCAACATTGGGCTGTATCTTGTATTTGTTGGGTTTCTGCAAACACGGCTTTTAACAAAGCTTTCATTTTAGATTATTTTATAAATAGTTAAGTTTATTCTGAGAATATCAATGCAAAATATGTAAAATTTAACAGAACACAAGAGCGAAAATGTATGATAGGGTTAACAAAGTATATTTTAAAAATCATCTCCATGGATTTGAAAGAACATATCTGCCACTTTTAAAAATGACAGATACATTTTTTCAACTTCATTGGAAAGGTATGATCACCGAAAAAGCACCAAATATTTCCACTTAATTTTTTTTCACTAAGGAAAATCATACATGGTGTGGCTTTGATACTAATATTTAAATTCAAGAGAAATAAGTGTGACTTTTCATAAAACTGCTAAGAAATACTTACCTCCAAACTGTTAGATTTGTCTTTTCGAAAACTCAGATTAGACTTTTGTTTTTCTGTCTGTCCCAGTAAATATATAGCATAGATGCTATTAGTGCCCAGTTGGTCCTGCAACATTATGCACAATTCAATTATTTGTCAAATAGCAAACAAAAATTATTATTTTTTGGGGAGTCTCTTTATAAAATCAAAACATGTTGTTCGTAGTTTCTGCTCTTGTAACTAGTTACCCGTATTTACATACAAGGTTTTGAGATCAATTTGTATTTGAACTTACATCAGCTTCAATTCAAGTAGTCTGATTAATGTAGCTCATCAAGACTGGATACCAGACAGTATTAAATCTTTAATAAGTTAAGTATGTAATGGACATCTTCATCCACTAACCGTACTTGACGTTTAAGGGCTAACAATACATCTCACCTGGTAACAGACACCAACCAATCACAGATAAAAAAAAATCATAATTAAAGATTAGGCTAATTGATAGTGTTGACCAAGCATTAAAACCTCGTCAATTTTAATCACTCCACCACATAGATCACATATAAACATAGGTCACATTAACCAATCGCTAAATTAAATACAGATAATTTTTTTCACTTGAAGTTGTGTATCTCTACTGCGACCCACAACTTCAAGTCGAGCTTAGCAACTGCTTAGTGGTGTAAGGTTATTGTTTTGTATCCTTTGAACATTTGGTGTGAAAAGAAGCAGAAAATAACACAACTTGAATTCTATCGTGGGATTTAACATACTTCTGCTCTGCAAAGCAAATAATAATAGCTTATTTTTCAATTAGTAACTGCTTCCTTTTCAAACTATTGTTTGCTTTAGCATGGCACAATTCACGGTCATATCAGATCACTGTGCTTACCTGGAGGATTCTGACCAGGGACCTCTGGTTTGATGTTGGTGCTTACCTGGAGGATTCTGACCAGGGACCTCTGGTTTTGCCAGTGACCCTGTCTGTTATCCACAAGGATTGTGTAACCATTCTGCACTGATTCATCACTGTAACATAACATAGTTTTTAAATTAGTAGTGTAAGCCTTAAAAGAAACAATTGTCACATGTTGGAGCTGAACGACTTGGATAATAGATACAGCCTTTCTATGTCCATAAACACTCACCCAACATAAAGCCAATGTCGGGTAAACGTCTTGACAACTGGGATTGTAGCTGCCTATAGTGGGAGCATGTCATATTATAGACATGAGATACACGTAGTTCTTCTTCTATTTGCATACTATCTGACGAGATATAAGGACGGCCCACAGGAGCAGTTGCCCCGCAAACACAAACCATTCGTGTAACATTTATACAATGTTGGACCAACGTCGAAGATGATGGGCCGACGTTGTAAAAATGTTATACAAATACTTTGTGTTTGCTGGGTGTATACGATGATTGAACGTTTGAACACACCACATAAAATTAGGGTGGACTTTTATATTTACGCATGAAATTCATTTAAAGACGCTCTTGACCATCCCACGAGGGCTATATTGGATAGCAGTTTATGTTGACGAATTGGCCCAGTAGCCTATACAAATCCACGTTCCAACTTCAGTTGATGGGTGTTGATTCAATGTCTCAGACGTTGAACAAACACTGCCGTGGAACCGGAACAACATTGACTGTACGATCCAGTTGTGAATCACTTGACCCTTTCACTGCTAAGCGCGACAATAGTCGTTTTGCAATCTATTTTATTAGCCGACCAAATCACGGTTATTGGGAAGAAAATCCGCTTTTAAACATTGAGATTTGAAAATGTTTGGTCTCAAATTAAACAAATATGAGTCATTTTCACCCACTTGAAGTTGTGGGTCGCGGTAGCGACACACAACTTCAAGTGAATGAAAAAAAATATTGAATTTAGCGATTTAAGGGTTAATATGGCGACGGACGTCATTTTGAAACCATTTTATCTCATAGTAATTAATGTATTCACGAAAGATATCTCCAAATTTGTGAGCAAATTTCGCGGAGATTAATTCAATAAACTTTCACATGTGTACCGTGGGCCACAATACACATCTGAAAGTTGGTTCAGTTATTGATTAGTTTAAATGTTACAATTTGGATGTGGGGCATTATCGACTCAAATGATTATCACACATCTCAGTGGAGATATCAGACAAACAAATAACAAACATATTTGTTCTTAGAGAATCAATTTTCCTAGTAATACACTGTCTGAAAACGCCACTGGACCGTTAAAATATAGGCTCCTATAGTGGGAATTTTGTTTTTAAAAAGCCGCTACCGTCGTGTCACGTGTGACGTCGATACAACATTAAAACAACATTGGTTTGTCGTCTCGTGCTTGTTGATTGTAACGCCAATATAAGGCTTCATATGTCGACCCCACTCACTAGGTGCTGCCCATCTCCAAATCTCACGCCATTATTAGTCATATAGCAGGACTATCGACAGACGGTGACATTGTTATTGTGTGATGGTGGAGTTTGCCCAAACTACACGTGTGTAACGTCCAATCCTTGGTTTACAAAGATTGGTGTGGCATATACCAGCAAATTATACACATTATACACATTTTAAATGTTCGTATCTGCTAAAATAAGGTCATTCAGGGAATAATTTGTCCCAGAAAAATTGTGTTACAGTTTAGCAGCAGCGAATGTCAAAACTACTATCCTCCATGTCAAAAACTGCTACACCAACATATTATTGTGTGACAATAGCCCAAAATTGAGTAGCAAACTGCTTCGCTACACAAGACAAATTATTCTCTGCCATTAGGTCAGTATGCCTACAATAGCAAATTATATAGGCCTACATAGCTCTACGTGTACTCTATTTCCTTAAAAACTGAGGAATTGAATGAAGCAATGTTAAATTACATGTTAGTTCTTTTTTAATGTATTGGCTGTATTTGCTATTGAATGTATGTTATACAAATAACCCCGCAAACACACGACATTCATTTAATGCTGGTTCAACGTCTACGACGCTGGATCAACATTACAACGATATTGGATCAACGACGTGTCTTAAAGGTGAGTTCATGTAACTAATATGACAACTCACCAGGTGACTCTGAAACGATACAAGAGGAGCGACCATCGCCCCACGTGGTGAGTGTACACGCGGTAAAATCAAGTTTATAATCAGTAAAATTATGAAAAGATTAATAATAATAATATCTTTATTTCAAGAGGGTAAACCCAATGAGCATTCACCCATCTTCCTTGGGGCCCTCAAAACATTATATATACAAAATACATTATATATACAAAATACATGAAATGAATATAAGCAGAAAAAAAATAATTTTAGTATGTAGAGACAAACATGATGAGCGAAGTACAATAAAATATTAAATTTACTATGGTTCTTGACTATATACGTTAAAGGTAGTTAGCTTAGATATATTTTATTGGCATGGTTAGTTTGGATGTAATCACATACAGAATTAAAATATTAGGTGGCATTGCCATAATAAAACACGGGATGCTTTGAAAATGTTGACTACATAAAGTATAATTAACTGGCATTAACAAGATATTAAGATTAAGATTGTCATATTCTTGCATCTTTGCTGATATGTTGCAAGAAGATGTAACACAGTTCGTCTGACATGGTTTGTCCATTACATTTCACAGCGGTTGAGATCAGCAGCTTAATGACATCTTGTAAGAAATAAAACAAACCGTCATCCTGAGTAGAGATAACTGAGGAACCGATTTGATTTGAAACTAGTAAATTCTGTTAAGTATTTCATCGGCCTTTTCAGCGCGGGAATCGACTTTAGACGTCAGAATCTGACGTCCATAGACGTCAGATTCTGCCGTTTAAAGTCGACGTTAGATTCTGACGTTTAAAGTCGATCCCCGCACTAAAAGAGTAAAATATTTATAAAGGCTTTATACTAATACCCATAACATAGGTATTCAAATGAAGCAGAAAGAGCTAACTAAGCCAATTATGATGGCATTAAATTGATAAAATCCTTTGGTCTCCATGGTGTATACAAAAAATTTCAGCGTTTTTAGGGTTGGGCACTTGAACGTCATTCACAACTAAGGGTTAACCTTCTACCCGCTGAGTTATTTAATTTATTTTGTCATCCACATAAAGTTGTTTCTTTCACTGGAAGCTGGCGTAATTAAAACCTTTAAATAAATGAACAATACTAGCAAACTAGTCAGGACTCTTATAATTTACAATAGTGGTGTATTCATCGATATTTGCAGATGTACATTTTAGATTAATTTGTGGTTGAGAAAAAAAAAGAAATGAAACCGCTTACAGATTTCTCAGAAACAGTTAATATACATACGGCTTATAACAGGATCAAGCTTGAAAAAGCCGTGATTTTCTTCTGGTATTTTTTTATTCCAAGACGGTGTTTGATTGATTGTCACACGCAGAAGAACCTAGATTAACTCTTATAGCTAATTGCGACATCCTGACAGTCGTTCCTAATCCATTTTATTAGCTGGTCAAATCACTGATATTGGGAATGAAATTGGCATTTAAACAACAACATTTGCAAATGTTTGTTCTCAAATTTAAAAAATATCAGTAATTTTTACCCACTTGAAATTGTGAGACACAACTTTAAATGGTTGGAAATTTAAATTAGCGCTTTAACCCTTTCCCTTTCAAACCTGACTTTATTATTGTCATCGTCATCCACTACAAGCAGCGAATTGCTCTTGCAATTCTCGACTTGTAGTGGACGAAGATGACTTGATGTGATTTAAAAATTAAAGAAAATTACCATGTATTGGTAAATCAGTTTCGTGGAAATTTTCATTCTAAAACCCTTAGTGGTAGGGAAATTAAGTCTGTTATCATGGATGTAAAATAATGTTTTAATGCATCGTGAGAGCTTAAAGGGTTAAAGTTTACACAAACAAAGTTCTGTGCCTCTCTTAGTCGAGCGCGGGTGTAAAAAGAAAGTAGCAATTTGTAATAATAGCATGAGAGCTCTACACTACAACACAAAGCAAATGCATGGTTTGAAAACATAAAGTTGCTTGTCTTGGCTTTTATGAGGCAGTGAATGCACATGGTTGCGTGGTAATTCACGACATTGCAGCCATAATGTCCCCACTTATCACGCACATTCAGATACTTACATTTGTCATAACACTATAGACCAAAGCTCATTGTGGTGTTATTGTAGCGAAACGAAGTCATGTATAACGCGTTATAACAAGGTTGTTACACATTTCTTAGCAGTGTGCTTATTTAGAATGATGTTGGTAATCATGTGTTAACTAATCACTCCAGAGAACTATTATGTATTCCTTACTGTGCTGTGTTATTAACCCTTTCAGTGCGGGGGTCGACCTTAGACGTCAGAATCTGACGTCTGTAGACATCAGATTCTGACGTCTAAATTCGATCCCCGCACTGAAAAGAGTTAACATATTTATAATGGTCATAGACCCATAACATAGGTATTCAAATGAAACAGATTGAGCAAACTAAGACAAAAATATTTCAGCGTTGTGAGGGTTAAGACGCATTTAGAAAGCCGGGCTATTAATATAAAGCACTGAAAGAGACCACTAATATGGACATCCGCGGCTTGAGGTTTTAGTTTATATTTCGGGGCTGTGGGCGTTAACCTCTCACTGGATCCTGTACTGACCAAAGTGAGGCATTGATCAAAACGCCATGCTTTGGTCCCCAATAAATCATCATGCATTATTCAATACATTTGATGTCAACTCTTATCAATACCTTAAAGAAAGAAATAATATGCAGATACAAGCCATAATGTAAATTTGTAGCAAAACTTTTGAAAATTCCCATTCGTGGAGCAATTCGTTCAGAGTCTAGGTCTGAACAAGGGCGGTTGCAGGCTGCAGGGCAGGTATTTTTCAGTCTCCCTCACATATAGACTGACGTGTGATAAGAGTGGACGCCTGGTGGAGAACACCTGACGGGTTTTTTCCAACAAACTCTGAGGCTGTTGGTTTTCAGATGAGTTCTGAGATTGGCATCTCGCGAGAGGAGTGCAGACGCCCAAAAACACGGCATGTTGAACTAATGTTGTTTTAATGTTGGGCCAGCGTCGAAGACGGTGGGCCATCATTAAAACAACATTGGTTTAGCGTCTCGTGTTTTCTGGGCGCGATCGGTTGTAGGCATGCTGTAAGATTCTCAAACTTCTGAGCCCTGCAATCTCAGAGAAACTCTTCGCCCGCTAAGCACGACTATAATAGTTTTAAATCCGTAATTATTAGCAGATTAAATTACGGTTATCGTCTTAAATTAAACAAATATGGGTTATTTTACCCACTTGAGTGGGTCGCGGTAGCGAAACACAACTTCCAAGTGGATAGAAATTCAAATAAGATACCTTGGTGGGGAAAGGGTTAAGTTCTGCGATGTTATATATACTTTTGTGGAAAAGCAGTTCTACTTTACCAAAAAACATGGCTCGTATTCAAACCGAATGAATATGACAAAATGTAACCATCAGCGTGACTTCGAAAACTAAGTCAATCTTGAGCTAGACAATCGATGAAAAGGTCCAGGCCCTCGTCCAATCAGAAAACCCACCTTCTCTTAAATCCTTTCTTTGTTGAGTTTTACTACAAATATATCAATTTATTTTATTGTAGTAATGCGCAAAGGGTGTTTAAAGTGTTAATGTTGGTAAAAACCGATCCTTAATTATGTGATTTTGTTGGCCAGTTATATTCATCCGACAAAGTGAGTTACATAAACCTATAAAGCGCTACGTAAAAAAACTCATCCACTTGAAGGTATGCCTCGCTACCGCGATCCACAAATTCAAGTGGGTTAAAATTACTCGTATTTGTTTAATTTGAGACCAAAAAATTTCAAATCTTCATGTTTGAACACTCTTTTTGTTCCCAATAACAGATATTTGATCAGATAATAAAATGACTATAGTCCCGCTTAGCTGTGAAATAGTTAACCCTTACAGCGCGGGGACCGACTTTAGTCGTCATAATCTGACGTCCACAGACGTCAGATTCTGACGACTAAAGTCGATCCCCGCACTGTAAGAATCAACATGTTTATATTGGCCGTAGACCCACAACATAGGTATTGAAATGAATCAGAAAGAGCTAACTAAGTTAGTTAAAATGATTTCAAAATGAAAAAAACCCTTTGATCTCCATGGATTTTACATAAAAAATTCAGCGGTTCAAGGGTTAATAGGAGGAGTGCTGGCTATCATTCCAAGAAGCGCCATGAGATGAAAATTTAATATTTCAAATATACAGCCCAAAGCTTAAACAAGTTTGAAATCCCTGGCGGTGGAGTGTAGAGTGTTTGCTTGTATGCTCTAATTCCGAGGCGGATCTCCAGGAATTGCGTTACTCCCACATATGTTTTCATTAATATAGATATCTTATCTCCGTGAACGCAAATCGGTGGCCTGATCTAAGCCAGACAAAATAGAGCATTACTGAGTTGCCGTGCAAAGGCAAACAGCAGTAAGGTCTGCTTACTTTTCAAGTAAGCAGTTACTGCTGTTTTCCTTTGCACGACAGTGCGTGTATACAGATTATCTCCACATGATGCAGCAGGGGTTTGATGTAAGTTGATTAGAACAAACTGACGCCTCTGTGATAATATTAACAAATAATTCACTCACACACACTCACACATATGTCATTGGCGAGAATAAACTATTTATTTCCTTTAAACCTGAATACTAGAGCGGGGGACGAACCAGCAAGCTCCGACGTCACAGGCACGTAGCCTTAACCACTATACCCACCGAATATTATCATACTCTGTAAGTGCACAATGAAGCAATAACTAGTATAGACGGAACCTCTGTAAAAATCCGTCGTCAAAGTATGAGCAAATTTTGCAATAATATTTTTTAATGCCTTAAAATATAAGTTTGCTCACGGTGGCTGATTCGGTTCAGCTGTGCAGTGGGGTGGTACCTCGGGGGCATCGGGTTCGGATCTTGGCTTGACTGACTTGTTGCGATGATGGTTGTGCTTCAAACAGTTCAAATGCGTGGAATGTGCAGGGCTATCTATGTGCTGTACAAAGAACCTTGAAGTCTTTCAAAAAGTGCGGAGATTTCGGACAGAAAGCGACTAAAACCATGTCTCAGCGATATATCTAGTAAATCGGAGGGAAATCGATGTATACAATACGTCATCCCGATAACAAGATAAAATAAACGTCATAAAAGTCATTTTCATTCTCGAGCTTGTTCTAGAACTGGTTTAATTAGCAACATGAATGGCACATTTGAGCAGAATACACTAGCAAACAAGGGCTGGAAATTAGATTTTCTCTCATGAAGCCATTCGGGCTGCTAACAAAATATTTCCACCTGCTCGCGAACAAATTCACCTGCCCATAATTTTATTATTACGCCTTTAAGGCTTACTTTTTAGTTGATTTTTCTTGTGAAGTGGAAAAAACACTCTAGATTGTTGTAATCTGGATGCTACTGTACATTTACAATGCAACAAATTTGATCAAATGAGCGAGAAAATAAAATATTATATATTCCACTGTTAAAATTCTACCTGCCATTTGGGCAGGTTACAGGTCATATTTACCGGACCGCAGCTAAAATCACCAGCCATTGGCTGGCGGGCGGGTGCTAATTCCCACCCCTGCAGACGAGCAAATAAATAAACTTTCAAGTTATCGTATTAACCAGGGGAGCCTAACACCATCGATAAAATCAAATTTATCAGTTTATACCTGTTCTATGGTTGGGACGATTTAAGAATTACGATTTCGAATATCCCTGTATATGTTAGATGTCTATAAATGTACCTTAATGTGTATACATGTGCATATGCATATGTATATGTACAATATGTACAATACTATGTATATACAATGCATATACAATGCAATATATATATGCGATAAAAATATGTGCATAATATCATAAATGCATACGAGCATTTCTGATAATATGCAATATAGATAGGCCTATGTAAATCTGCAATATGTAATTATTTTTTAGGTCAATTATTTTAAATTAGTTACTTTACTGGTACTTGAGTAAACAGTGCATTTCCAAACAACACGGGACGTTGAACAAATGCTGCTTTAATGTTGAGCCAACATTGCAGACGTTGGCACAACATTGAAACAGCATTGGTTCAGCGTCCCGAGTTTTCTCGAAAGCGTGACCTAAATTACTAGTTATCTTGACCAATGAGATGTCTAACATCTGGGTCAAATTGACTTTTCCGTGAATATAGTCCAAGGTGATTATGGACAATTATGCTTCGCCCAGGGCGATGTGTTTTCTAACTGATCACCTTGGACTTTGAGATAAGCGAGTCGTTTGATCAATGCCTCACTTTGGTCAGTACAGGATCCAGTGAGAGGGTAAGATTGTAACGCCCACACCCCCGCAATAAAACCTCAAGCCGCGGATGTCCATGCTAGTGATCTCTTTCTGTGCTTTATATTAACCCGGCTTTTAAAAGTGAATTGCGTCCTCACCCTAACAACGCTGAAATATTTTTATATAAAATTTGAAGACATCATTAATAAATTTCTCAGGTCTTTCCGATCCATTTAAATACCTATGTCATGGGTCTACGGCCAATTTAAAAAGTTTACTCTTTTAGTGCGGGGACCGTATTCAGACGTCAGAATCTGACGTAGACGTCAGATTCTGACGTCTAGGACGGTCCTCGCACTGAAAGGGTTAAATCTGTGAAACTGAAACACGTTGCGACTTAAATTTCAAAACTTCGGTCACTTAAAGTTGTGTCTCGCTATCGCTATCGCTATCGCGATTCACAACTTTAAGCGAGTGGATTTAATTTTAACAATTCAGAGCTACACGGGTCAGTTATACTATCTGTGCAACAAAGCATAACCTCAATTTTGGAAGACATGGAAGTGATATATTTTACTCGCTTCGTTTCCACAGATATACGATAAGCTCCATTAATAGCTGCTCAATACATTTCTTTTCTTCTGCACTTGAGATTATTCACGTCAAGTGGTCTTACCTATGGTACGTTTTATGTCAGAAAAAATACCTGATAGTCTACATTTATCTGTATCACACACCACACATGCAATGAGATAAATTATTAACCCTTTGCCAGCCAAATTAGTTAAATTATTGACAATTGTTTTTATTTCTGGCCAAACATTGCAAATGTTGATGTCTTATCACACATTTGTGATTTTTAACGCTTCGCCCGCCAAGATAGGTAAAATGATTGACATTTATGTTATTTCTGGCCAAACATTTGCAAATATTGAGGTTTAAACACACATGTGTGCTTTGATCTACTGGCTAATAAAACGGATTTAAAACACACATAGTCGTGGTCAGCAGTGAAACGGGGACATCACCATTGCTCTACACAGCCAAAATGATTATGCTTAACCCTTGAAGCGCTAAATTTTTTAAATGAAAACCTTGGAGGCAAAAGGTGTAGAAATAATTTTAATCTTAGAGTGCGGGGAGCGACCTTAGTCGTCAGAATCTGACGTCTACAGACGTCAGATTCTGACGACTAAACTCGAACCCCGCGCTATAAGGGTTAATACTTAAGCAGATACTGCATTTCGGCTTTGCACGGCAAACTACTTTTTTTAGTACCATCATACTGGAGACAGACAATAAGAACGGTCTATTACTAGAACAGTCAGTTCTGTCGAGTATATTAGTTGCCAATTGATAACAACACACCTTATTGTATTCGAAAACGAAAGTTGTATACATGTAGATGCTCGGAACACAGACGGTGTACGCTGAAATATTGTTTGTGGGTTTTCTTTCTAACAATTTACAGAGGCATTTACATTTCATTCCGAGATTATATCTTATCAGACAAAAATATGATAGTATGAACTTATAAAAAAACAAGTTTTTTTAGCTTAAATGATTAAATCTGAAAAACTGTCAATGTCAACATTGACCATGCATGTGTCCATGTGTCCGGTTTATCGTCCGTTTGTCGGTCCTTTTTTGGGGTTTTTTTTCAGTTTAGATGAAAATACTAAGTTAATTCCATGTGTCCGGTTTGTCATACGACAAAACGGACGTCCGTTTGAAAATCCAGGATTGTTGGATTTTTCTAGAACGGACACCCGTTTTGTCGGATGGAATTTCGCTTGTGACGTCATTCATTGAGGTATTTCCCTGATTTCCACGTGTTGTTGCAGCCACAGACCAACGGGACAACACAAAATTACACATTTTTAGATATAATAATGCCGAAAAGCCGTAAAACTAATGCAATTAGGTCTGTGGTACTATCCACAAACAAGATGGAGCAGCTGATTGAACTGGTGTTTGTACGATGTCACTTTGAGTTCTGGTAAAACCCCTCAGTACACATAATGACGTAAAATCCAAGTTCTGGATACAAGTTTGTCGGACCAGGCCACCCGAGTTGTCAGACACATGGAATGCCAATCGCATACGATTGCCGGATCTGTTTGCCGGATCTGTTTATTTGTCGGACACATGGAATGGCAGCCTAAGAGCATTGCAGTGTACATGAATGAACTCCAGATCTATCATGTCTATGATCTAGACAAAATTATAAAGTTGATTTATAGTAATGGTATGACGTTATTCAACTCAAAATACTTATAATGATACTCTTATTATATCAATATAAAATGACATATTTTTTCGCGTATCATGTTCATAAGCTAACTATTATACTATTAACCACACAGTTCTGTTGATGTATATATGGCGTATGGTAAAACTTTCTAGTCCCACCTGAGTTACGCTAATGGGTGAAATTCGACCTGATATAAAAATCACAGCTGACCAAAAACATGCGAGGAGAATTCTTTGCAGCATTCATGTACCGTGTGACTACACGTAACAAGCTGCCGTGTAGATACAGCAGTAACGACTTACTGAGGGTAAGCAAGCAGTTACCACTGGCTACTGATGTTTCCCTTTGACATAAATCACACACAATTATATGTTTAGCAACAATAAGAAAATGTATGTAAGTGTTAGATGAACGAACGAACGAACGAACGAACGAACGAACGAACGAACGAACGAACGAACGAACGAACGAACGAACGAACGAACGAACGAACAGACGAACGAACGAACGAACGAACAAACGAACGAACGAACGAACGAACGAAATAACGAACGAACGAACGAACGAACGAGCGAACGAACGAACGAACGAACGAACGAACGAACGAACGAACGAACGAACAGACGAACGAACGAACGAACGAACAAACGAACGAACGAACGAACGAGCGAAATAACGAACGAACGAACGAACGAACGAGCGAACGAACGAACGAACGAACGAACGAACGAATGAATGAATGAATGAATGAATGAATGAATGAATGAATGAATGAATGAATGCATGAATGAATGAATGAATGAATGAATGAATGAATGAATGAATGAATGAATGAATGAATGAATGAATGAATGAAAGAATGAATGAATGAATGAATGAATGAATGAATGAATGAATGAATGAATGAATGAATGAATTAATAAATGAATGAATGAATGAATGAATGAAAGAAAGAAAGAGAGCGGATAAATGAATGCATGAATGAATCAATGATTGTGCACATATAGGCTACACTGGGCCAGGATAAACTTCTGGGGATGGTTAGAAGAATCAGATGACACTGTCCTCCAGAAAAGGGATTCGAAATTCGAACCTTTGACGTCTAAGGCCAAACACACTACCTCTTGGTCACAGAGGCTCCCCACAACACTGTATCTTTACGAGTAGTCGGTAAATAAACGGCTTTTTTGTTGAAACCTGAATACCACGCCAGCCCAACCTTGAAATATTGTTTCATAGATTTGCTTTAAGAGATTTTCAGTTCTAAAAAATAGTTACAAAAGTGTGGGTATAAAAACACTAAACTAGTCAGTATAATAGACATCAGTGCTATAGGGTTAACCCAACAAACATGCAATATTGAGCCAATGCTGGTTAATGTTGGGCCATCGTCTGCGACGCTTGCCCAACATTGATGCAACATTGGCGAAACGTATCGTGTTTGCTGGTAAATGCCAGTGAAGTGATTGAAAAATGACTTTCAATCCTTTCAGTGCAGGGACCGACTTTAGACGTCAGAATCTGACGTCTAAAGTCGGTCCCTGCACTGAAAGAGTAAAATATTCATAATGGCAGTAGACCCATAACATAGGTATTCAAATGAAGCGGAAAGAGCTAACTGAGACAGTTATGATGAAAAAAACCTTTGGTCTCTTGGTTTATAGAAAATATTACAGGGCTTTAAGGGTTAACACACAGGGGTTACCGAGGCGGGCAGTACAGATCCCTAGAGAATGACATGACCACATGGCGGAGTGCAGGAAACACACCACATGCTGAGGGACTGGTGCGAGGAAACTCAGAACAGCGAACGCTTGTTAAACAACTACCTTCTTTCCACAGTGCAACCCTACGAGTGCTAGATCAGCTGAGAACGTGGAAATTGTATTAATTATATTTCTCATTTCTCAGTGAGTTAAATAGCCAATGGAAATTAAATTTAGTCTATTTTTAGACCAAGTTTAGTCACCCGTCTTGGAAAATAATAATGTTAAAATTCCCGTAGACACCCAAGTGGAGCAGTATGATTGAATGCTTGAAAAATAACGATCTTGGAATCAGATGGTTCATGGGTCACTCAATACACACGTCTCCATGATATTGAACAAGTGAGCCAGAGTCGGTATCGGAAGCAGTTTGAGATGAATCTGTGAAATGTGGTTGGTCGGGACCGCAATCTTGACCAAGGTTAATTAAAGAAAAACTAAGAATAAACAATTCTATGAACAATAGCTACCTAGCTATTCAAAACCAGAAAGTAAATGCAGATGACATCCCATTATATAACTATGTACAGTTACTTTTATTTGGTGTTATATGATACGCAAATACAATGAAAATAGCGATATAAGTGAATACATACACATCATTGTATACTGATATTTTGTATGTCTGAACAATTTACATAAATATTAAATATATTAATATTCCGGAGGTCTCATACTTTTTGTAGTGAAAATTCGTTCCAGCATTGAGACACATTCGAGATAATGATTGAAATGGTGGAATAATACCACGGTTTTCGCATTTTTTTAATATACAAATCGAATTAATACCAGTAGCTCTCTGAACACTTTTTACAATTACAAAATGTATTCATAATAATTTAAAATAATAATTTATCACTAAATATTCGGTAATCAGGTCAGGTCTGAAAATATGCGACGCTCATTCAGGGTAACTCCTGTGTTGCTGAATTGTATTCTATTTTTCAGTAATTTAAAGCTGCAATTGTTTACGCAATTCCCAGCTTCAAATGAAAAAAATTATCCGAAATAATGAATTATTAACTGAGCATCTATCACAAACTATGTTTTCAATTTTATGGACATATTTCGTTTAAAACTTGTTTGAGACCGTATAATATACCTGATATACGGTGCCAACAGTACAATGCTTAAGCCTAAATATGTTACTCAGATCATTATCAGATTCATAAAAAATTCAAAATCAATTTTTCCCAAGAATCATCTCAGGTATTTTCTGAACTGATCAAAGTGCATTTCCGGGCAGTAGCAATATTAAGATTAAAGTACTGTAAATATTGTACCTTGGTATATTGATAATTTAACCATACCCGCATAATTAGAATATATCCATGTCGCATAACTGTATAATAAATCGCATGTGTAAAATGAATTGTCATCCTAAAGAATGTGCACAGGTGGGATACCAGTATACGATAAAAATACAGTGTAATATAAAATAAAAGTTTATCATTATTATTTAACACAAGACGATACTCGCGATAGCCCGGCATATTCTAGTTTCGCAAAATAAATATGTGTCCCAACTTGACAGACTGTGGAGTAAATACAAACCAGACACATTCATTGTTTTGATCTTAAAATCAAGAAAGCTGTCAATATTAGTTTTTTATTATAAATACCAAATTCCTCTCATTCACATGATTGGGGATGAGTGTGAATATTGCTTTACGTCGCTTTCTCTCACAATGATCGCAATATCGCGACAGAAAGAAGCCCGCAGTCGGGATTATGCCCTACTCTTATCGAATGATTTCAAGGGTTGACATGAATTAGAATAGACTTAAACTTTACGAAGGTTATATTGCTAAAATATTCCTCGTTGTATGTATTCTCTCAGTATTTCTCACTTTAGCAGGGTCATGATAAGTTAGGATACAGTGGTTTGATGATAGCATCGACTGAACGACTTTATTGAAGGTAAATTATGATTCTACCTATGAATGCCTCTATTTTTATGATGGAGGGCGACTAGATCAAGTCACATTTATACCATGTATACATTGACTTGCATATAAACACGCGACAATATACGATTATAATTATGATAATCCTTTCAGGCGCGCCGTTTTGAAGGCGCCGGCATGCGTGTCATAACAACCTGCAATACTGATAATATTCAATTTGTGATTTTAACACACACCCCATCAAACGGGACACATTGAAATAATGTCTGCTTAATGTTGGAGACGGTGGACCAACACTAAACGGGCCTAGCAAACACGAGACGTTGATCCAATGCTGGTTTAAAGTTGAGCCAGAGTCGCAGACAGTGGACCAACATAAGGCCAGCATTGGGTCAACGTCTCGTGTTTAATGGGGGTGGGGGGTGGCGAAACATTCATTTATAGGACTTAGCTCCAATTCAGACAACTGGAGTGACGCCTACATTTTCAAATGTCCTTTATTTGACATCACTATTCACAACGACGTGAAAGGAAGACAGCCTCATCTACTAACTTCTCAAGTCAGCAGTTACTGCTGTTTGTAATTCCATAGGACGCCGGGCGGCCAGATAACACACATATTGACGTAAATAATGGCCATCAACATGATCAATCAACCATTTTAAATTGATAGATTTTGCATTTATCAGGGTGTATCCCTCCCTGAAACCTCATATTTGTTTTACTAATGATCTAGCTCTCTAGCACGGTTCGTCAGATATCAGACCATTATTTAAAGTAAATAATACTTATTTTGAACTTAAATATTTATCATGTTAATTTACCATATTACGTTATGTGGTACGGCAAAGTGATGGGCAAGATCCAGGGACCGTTCAGATTGATTATGTCCAATATTGTTGTAATACACAAGTTGTTTAATTAGGAGGTTGAATTGTACCAAAAGTAAGTCAAAATACTGTTGTCCTAAGGGCACATTTAGAACACCTCGATGTTTTGTTTGGAATCAAACAAGTAACCTAGTTATGGATCCTTCAATCCATTCTGAGACCTGGGAATTCAATTGAGATCGAAACTATTTTAACTTGCCCAACAGTCTCCTATAGAGTAAACCAAGTATTTGTATATGTTGTTATATTATCAGGTTATCGGGTTATAAACACGAGGAGTTATGATGGCGGGAGCTAATAACCTATTTTACAGTTAATAACTGTACATAATAATTTGCTCAGGTGTGACGACATACAGCTGCAATGCGATGCAGTGGGCTACTATCACGATGGTCACAGCTTGTGATAGTATGTTGATAAACTAGAGATGTGTGTTAGCTATAAGGCGAAAACGAAAGCATCCCCCTGCAAAGCATTTTAATTGACGCAATATTACTGAACCGATAAAAAAATGGCAAAACAATTGAATCGCGACTAATGGTCAATACGATATCATGATATTGTTGTGCTGATGAATTTGAACTGATTTTGATTATGTCAGATTAATCAATGACGATGAAATCTGCAGGCCTTAATAATTATTCAGGCCTGGTACGTATATCATTATAGCCCAGATAGGTTAAGATGTAGTATCTGTGAATATTGACAATTTGGCGGACTGAAGTGAGCGAATGTACATGTAAAGGACATTAGCCGGTTAACACGCGCGTGCACGCAGATAAAATTATAATCCCAAATCACAAAATTAAAGACTGGCTTTGATACAATATTGGACCAAGTTAATGCCTTATAATTTAACAAGAGTTCCCGTCATAATAGGGCCTATACTAACAGGAGACAGTCGGCAGGTGCTTCAACTGTCACATAAACTGATAAGGTGCGTCCTCTGATAACGTGAAGATTTGGAAGCCTTCAATTCAACGTCAGGCATTAAACCAACATCAGTGCGACGTTAGCGACGTCAGCCCAGCATCCAATCAACGTCAGTTATTTTGAATACATGAATGTGTACGCTACGCTTCTTATCCGTTACTTTTGAAGTATTATACCAGACAACACTGGACAATAGACGTTAAGTTAATGCTGATTTAACGTTGGTCTGATTTTACCTAACATCCAAGAGACGTTGACTCAATGTCGACTTAATGTTGGGCCACCGTCTCCGACGCTGGCCCAATATATTAAATCAAAATTGGGTCAACGTCTGGTGTTGGCTGGGATTTGCGTTTGTCCTTAGCAGGGCAGGTTTAACCTAACATTGTAACAAGTTTATTCACCCGTTGATTCGTTCAGGGTTGTACGTACTCAGCAGAAACGAGACGTTGGGCCAATGTTGAATCAATATTGGACCAACATCGCAAGCTGTAAAACAACAACAAACTAACATTGATTTAAATACTAGTGTTGACTGGGTATGCTCTAGAGTGCATGCTGATCCTTCTATTGTCAACCTGAAGGCTACGTGTCAATACAATAAATTCGGCATTATGTACACAAAATGTTATGATACTCATTATATTTGCACCCTGCGCTCTCACAATACACGAGTGCTAGATTCACAAATGTATCTTAACGTATGAACATGAACATAAGGTCGCTATTTAATCTGACCTCTTAACCATGTTAACCTGTTAACGGCCGAATAATCTTTTATCTTTTTCACCCACCTTGGTGTGAATTGCTATAGCAATTCCTTCCTAAAAGTAAATTAAAACGTCCTAATACACAAGTATAAAACCCTATATCAAAAAAGTATCATATATCCAAGTATCATATATTATAATAGGCCCTATCATATATAATAATATTATATACACAAGTATGAAATGAAAATGAGAGCTCAGAGCGTCGTTATGTTGGTGAAATGTACCGGGGTTTTTTGTAATGTTTTACATGCAAACGGGTAGTGTCAGGTTTTTAAAATAATTGCCTGCTACTGGCTTACATTCATTTATATCTTCCACACACATAGATCCATTTTATCTATCACGGTTGAAAAACCCAAATTTGTGTCTCTGGGAACAGAAGGTCTTACACTTAGTATAGCCGCAAAGGCAAACAGCAATAGCTGCTCACTGTTCAAGTCAGCAGTTACTGCTGTTTGCCTTTGCATGGCAGTAAAGTGACATTCACTATTGTTCAGTCGTATGATTTAACGCATCAGAGCTGACTCAAATACCTGAATACGAACCGGAAGTTGTGCTTTTCGAGGTATTTCTCGACATTTACACATCAGACGTCAAAATATTGATTGTTAGTTTTTCCACCTGGCCGTGCGATGTATACAATGATAAAATCATAAATTATACAGTATTTATAAGCTGCGGACGCCAGTCAACGCGGGGGTGTTATTATGTTTGCTTAACCATGTTAACGTTGTACCATCGCCTGCGACGTCGGGCCAACATTAAACAAAATCGGGTCAAACATAGGTGTCGGGTGGGAAGCCAAGACCCATAAAACATGTACTGAAGAATAACGGTGATACTCTAGCACCCACCGATTCACTTCTACCTGTGCGTCTGACCCCTTCATCCCGGGCGGCGCCCACAAAATGCATTTTCACAACAAAATATAGTGACTGTTAATTCTTTTCTCGCTAAATTATCTTATATTTAAATTTTTACCCACTTGAAGTTGTGGGTCGCGGTAGCGAGACACAACTTCAAGTGGGCGAAAATTACTCATATATATGTTGAATTTCAGACCTAACATTTGCAAATCTTGATGTTTAGACACTTATTTCATTCCTAATAACTGTGATTTAACCTGCTAATAAAACAGATTAAAAACGACTATAGTCGTGCTTAGCGCTTGAAGGGTTAATCAAATAGGAACTTTATAACCGGTATATTTCGTCACCTCTAGGGCTGGAAGGGTGTAACTGCCTCTCTATAAAGTTGCAGGTACACCATTTCAGGACCAAGGGTGCAATTTTAATTCATTGGAAGCTGGTACTTTGTTAGCTTTAAATGTATGCCAGGGAGTGTTGCAGCAATTGAAGATATCTATAAATAATTGTACAAAACTATACTATTTTGCAGCACGTATTGGTACTTTCTTCTAATAGGATAAATGTGTTTTAGATGGTTACACGTACGAGTACTTGAGCCCAAGTCAACACGAGACGTAGAGCTTGTGTTCGTTTAATCATAATGCTGGGACAGTCTACATCATGTCAAATTTTCGTGTTTAGTGGGTCTTGTACCACTTGAACCTAGTGCCATTAAAATGTGTACTCTATCATGTCTATATGACCTGGTGATATGAAAAAACAGGGTCTCAATTCTATTTCATGAAGGATGACACATTCGTCAGCAAGTATCATGCTTTGTATTATATATGTTAGAATGAAGATCGCTCTGTACAATTGCCTTATTCAAACTGATAAGTCGGTTATTTTGATTAGCCTACTAATATATCCTAATCAACGCCGAGCTTGTCATCATGAGCGGCAAAAATTACACATTTTAGAAATCTTCTAATATCAAGTTAAAATATCGTGACCCTGGCGACGCCTAAAAGCATAAATTGCTCCATTTTTTAACAGTTAAAAAACAAAATATTACGAATTAATCACTCGGATTATCAAGATGCTAAATGATAACTATTGTTAATCCTTTCAGCGCGGGGATCGACTTTAGACGGCAGAATCTGACGTCCATAGACGCCAGATTCCAGCACTGAAACTGTAACATATTTATAATGGTCGCGGACCCATGAGCATTGATATAGGTTTTCAAGTGAAGCAGAAAGAGCTAACCATGCTAACTAGGACTTTTATCATGATTTCAAATTGCAAATAACCCTTTGTTTTCTTGGTTTATATAGACTATATAACAAAATATTTCAGCGCTTGAAGGGTTAAAACCAAGTCATATTTTCTTTTTTGTTTCCACATAAAATCCCTCTGTTATTGTCCTGTGTCGTCTTACCATGATCATGTGTCGTCTAACCATGATCATGATGATAATTGAATTCAAAGATAGCGCATTTCAATTTCACAAGACATTATCATGATCAATCATCATGAGTATAAGTCTAACATTACAAGAACGTTATCTCTGTCAATATTATCCGTATACGTAATACTGTTATACATAAATGACCTCAGCAAACAAGATACGTTTTCACCAATGTTGGCTTAATGATGGTCCACCGTCTACGACGCTGGCCCAACATTAAGCCAACATTGGTTCAATGTGTTGTGTTCGCTGGGAGGTAAACCCTCCACGACAAATGAGTCTTTAAGTGGTCAATTAAAAAAAGTGAGTTTACTATCTATTTATAAACGTTACAGATATAAGAATATATATAACTGTAAACCATCAAATTTCACTGGTACTGTGCTAGCTTTAACCCTTCCAGCGCTGGTCTAAAGATGATCCCCGCAATATTTATAACGGCCGTAGACCCACAACATAGGCAATATGTTCAAATGAAGCAGAAAGAGCTCACTGGGACACTTATGATGACTTCGAATTGAAAATAACCCTTTTTCCCATGTTTTATATAAAGATATTTCAGCGTTGTAAGAGTTAAATAGATAGAGAGAAAATTATATAGAACTCATTTTCCACTTATGAAATGTTCTGAATATATATGTGCTAGAGCATAGGTTTCTTCTTATCAATGGAGAATATGAAACTAAATAGCAATATCTCAATCCTTAGAAATAATGTAAAAACATTATAATGATTCGGGGTACTTGATACGGCTCACATCTATTCAAATAGATCATAAGCCTATTCCGGAAAGATCAGGTCCACCTTTGTGCACACATAGGCTAAACTGGGCCAGTAGAACCTCCTGAGTATGGTTAGATGAATGAGATGACACTGCCCTCCAGACACAGAATTCAAAATTCGAACCCTGACCGTCTGAGCCCGAGCACGCTACCTCTCGGTCAAGGAGGTTCCCCACAATATTATGCCTTTACAAGTGAGCGGGAAGAAACATTCTTTGAAACTTGAAGGCCGAAGCGGGGTTCGAAACCGCGAGTTCCGACTTTCTAAGCAGGCAGCTTTGACCACTGCATCAGGGTCCAGGGCCCCGCCCTTGTTCAGATCCGTAATTCATAAAAAGCAGCCGTACTGACAGATCACACTGCCTAATCAGTGGTGTAATTTATGGGGAAATATAATCATTGCTCAGTCACACATTGCCGTGTGCATGCAGCTCAATAATCGTAATGACGTGTATACAGTGTTAGGTCACAACAAAGCAGGCAAATTGGCCTTTTGTTTGACAACGTGAGTCTTGTTTGCCTTCCGTGTGATGGCACGCAGCGATTCATTCATCATCGGCCTCTCTGCCAACTGAATTTCTCGGGTGTTTAACTCTGCCAATTTGCCAAGTGACACAAGGCGTCGGCGCAGTTCTGGCCTAACGTCTGATGACATCAGGCCAGCACTACGCCGGCGTCTTGTGTCGGTTAGCCTAATGATCCTCTCGGTCCCTACACGTGCATGTAAACATTCACCACCTGGATGACTACTTGGTATGTGCCGACCCCCAACTGTGCTACAGTACACACTGCGTGAGACGACCATCTCTCAAAAGCGACCACTTCTCAGAGGCGATCAAATCACCAGAAACTGACTCCCACAGTGTGAACTTCAAATGTGCCACAGTACACACTGCTTGGGACGACCACCTCTCAGAAGCCACCACCTCTCCAAGGCGACCAAACCACCATAAACTGAGCCCACAGGGTGGACTTCAACTGTGCCATAGTACATACTGCGTGGGACGACCACCTCTTAGAGGCGACCAAATCACCACAAACTGAGCCCACAGGGTGGACTTCAAATGTGACACAGTACGCACTGCGTGGGACGACCACCTCTCACAGGCGACCACCTCTCATAGGCGACCAAACCACCAAAAACTGAGCCCACATGGTGGACTTCAAATGGGCCACAGTACATACTGCGTGGGACGACCACCCCGCACAGGCGATAACCTTTCAGAAGTGACCGCTTCTCAGAGGCGACCAAACCACCACAGTTGGCTCCTTGAATGAATAAATGAATGAATTAATAAATGAATGGATGAATGGATGAATGAATGAATGAAATGAGTGAATGAATGAATGAATGAATGAATGAATGAATGAATGAATGAATGAATGAATGAATGAATGAATGAATGAATGAATGAATGAATGAATGAATGAATGAATGAATGAGGCCGAGCATACTACCTCTCTTTCACGGAGGTTTCCCACCATACTGAATCTTTACGTCTGAGTGGAGAAGAAACATTTGTTTCTTTGAAACCCGAAGGCCACAGGCAGTTTTAACCACACTACCACACCAGGACCACCCTTGGCTCCTTCGGAGGTCAATAAACAATGACAATGACAATGACTACAAAATACATGCACTTGTTTTCAGTCCTTTTTAAACACATTACAGGTGAAATATTTGGTAAAGTAGCAAAACTGGCAAACTTTGGATCTCAAATTGAGCTAATACGAGTATGTTTACCCACTTGCGACGTATAAAAACGGTCACCGCACTGAAAGAATGAAAATATTTCTAATAGCCGTAGACGCATGACATAGGTATTCAAATGAAGCAGAAAGTGCTAACGAAGATATTTATAATGATCTTGAATTGAAAAAAAACCTTTAGTTATATGGTTTATACACAAATATTTCAGCGTTGTAAGGGCTAATAGTATTTTTTTATCGTACAGGTACCAGGTAGTTCGCGTGTGGTTCTACTGTGGATTCGGTTCTAATAGGGCCCACAAACAGACACGCGGTCGGCCAGCTGGACTCCCCGTAGCCCGTCTACGTAGATCCCTAATTGAGCAGGACCACTTCTGTAGTCCACGATAATCTACACTAAATCCGCCTATACTCCCGTCGTCCCGGCACCAATCCACAGAACGGCCACGTGCTCAGGCTCCGGGTCAGAGATATGCGTTCAAGATCACGGCAGAAATCTCTGTACTGCAAAGCCAAAAGGCAGTATCTGCTTACTTGTAAAGTGAGCAGATACTGCCTTTTGGCCTCGCACGGCACATCTGGTACACTCATGGCCGATTGTTTCTCAAGACTATCATGTTTAAGATACTGACCGTTACAAACTGCTGTTTTCGCTGCCAGCAGAGTACTGAGGAACTCATTGTAAACTCTACAGGAAGATATGTATTCACTGTAGTATACACTTGATACATAGAGAGCCTCAGAACGGTTCTCTACACATGCATTATGTGAAACTCAATAGCCTTGACCTGCAATGTTTTCACATAGCAATCTAATATGGGATGAGGGGGACTTATATAACATTCCTTTCACCGAGTAGCCATGCAAAAGAGTTCTTGTGACGTCACTGCGGAACATGGATACTGTAGTAGAGCACTAAATTGTTATTCAAAAATATTATTTTTCTTTTCAAAAACTTAATAGTCGTGAAAAACATAACCAAGGAAAATAAAGCTATTTTCCTTGCTCCAATGACCGGTTAATCTTTCTGTCATCAAGATCTGAAGATGGGCTATTTATAAACATTTTTATAAGCAGATGTACCTGCTGCTTCACATTACTCTTTGCCCTTGGATAGCATCCCAATGTGATTCTTAGATCATGAAATGCATTATTTAGACATGGAATGGAATGTTCGGACTGAGCATGCACCTATGATATCTGCCTCACAGACCCTATATCAGCACGCCGGGACACACCCACCTAGATCATGTTAGTGAAATAAAACGTCATCGTTTACACAAGTACCCCATCCACCTCTATCAAACATACTGACATTTATAACATATGGTTTGAATCTTGGTGATAGATGAAGTACTCACGCGTCAGAATCTATTGACGATATCACACAAACAGATAAAACACATAGATCTTCTGTTTATACCTTAAATTATTTTAAAACTGACGTGTGCTGGAGACAAAATAAATTTCGTATAGATACAATACTGCAATGCAGGTAAAAAGTGGCAACCGCTTTATCACTGTTAATTGAAAAGTAATCAGTTGGTGATGTTAATTTGCACGGCACAATCATGATCAGACAGCAATATTTAGTTTGTAATCTTACTTCTGTGATTAGCAATCTGCAGTTAGCTCTGGGTGCGTGCTAGGTGTCGCTTTTTGCACTATTATGATCACTAGCATCACTACCATAATAACATCGGAAAATACTGGCTGATTTAACGGCCGAGAGGCGAACCTCTGCTCTATTTACAATCTATGGGCGAAAAGGCATGGCGTTTTCCATAATATTATGATCTCCCAGTCTCAAATGGTTAAATACTGTTTCTCCTTGTATACATCCTGTGGGTTTAAAGGGTCGTATCTGAAACTGAAAGTGTCAGAGACTTCCTTTAACCCGTTAAGCCCTCACGATGCATTAAAGCATCATTTTACATCCCCGAAATAATACTTGATTTCCCTACAACAAAGGGTTTTAGAACGAAAATTTCCATGATTTACCAATAGGTCTACATGGTATTTTTCTTTGATTTTTCACCTACATTAAGTCATTTTCATCCACTACAAGTCGAGAATTGCGACAGCAATTCGCGGCTTGTAGGTGATGAAGATGACAATGGTAAACTCAGGCCTGAAATGGTTAAACCCTACAAGAATGATACAGACACGCAGGTCCTCATCTAGAAAATTAATCACCAACACCAATAACAATCATCATAAAGACTCCACATACCTTGGCAAGGATGCGATGTAAGCCACACACACGGCAAGGTCATCAGGGGTGAAGGTCACATCATGGTTGAAAGCAGGGAAGGTGATAATAGGACCTCCCCTTTTTTCTCGTCCACCTGTAGTAAGTACAATAGATATAATGTTATATGGTTAATGTACATGATATACGTTATATTACATAACATGCTGTGTAATAATTTCGTATTATATTATTCATGACCTCATCTGATTCATATTATTTAATTAATACTGGTTGATTGAGTTGATTAATCCTTGCGCTGCCGGAACCGTATATATACGGTTTCAAGCATGTTTTACAGCAATAAATATATCACTAAATTTGATAAACTAGTTTATGGAATTTGCTCACTGTCACTTAATAGAATAAGACAATTTTGGAGATGTTTTCTTTTTATAAATATAAATATTTTTCGTCGTTTGAAGCTGGAAATTGCGCTAGCAATTCCAGCTTCAAATGAAGGAAAAATAGAAGCAGACAATTCAACAGCACATTTGTTACCCCATAAAACCCCTAGCCATTATTTAGCTCATTTATTTTTTCTCTTCAAAACAACCGCATTTTCAAAGAGAAATGAGCATTAAACTACTTTACTAGATTGGCATACGTTTTGATTCAAAATATACATATCGTCGGAAGCCGTCATTTAGCACTTTATAGAATCCACCCGAAGATATGGTGATTTTTACTCACTTGCAGTAGTGGATCGCGGTAGCGAGACAAAACTTCAAGTGGGTAGAAAAATTAAATACAAATACAACTTAGAGCTTTAATGTTGGGCCACCGCTTATGAAGGTGGCCCAACATTAGAATAACATTGTCTCAGCGTTTTGTTTTTTCTGAGTAGCAAACTAATGGAAATGCTTACGGATCACCAATAACTCTTATTTGAAAAAGACAAGACAGTGTGTTGCAATAATTATGCTTCTAATATTGTCAATATTAATATTGAGGGCGTATACGCCAGTGGGCGTTTAGGCCTCTTTGTTATTAGATGCGATATTTAATTTATTTCATCTGTATAATGTTGTATCTCTTATCATGTTGTATTTCTAATGACAATGAATACCATTTGAATAGAAATGAATCAAAGAGTCTAGAACATGTTCTAAATTATTTGATTAAATTATTTTGGTGAAACGTTGTCCCAAAATAAACTTAAAGCTGCGGATTGTTGGAGCGATTAAAATAAAACTGGTTACTTCGAGTCGACTATAACAAATTAAAATCAAAGGCAGAAACATGCTGAACGTCATATAAATAATACAGTGTGTTAATATGGGTATATATTAGGTGGTATCATGGTAAAGAGGTATCTTTATTTGGTTCAGAACGTAATAATGTCAATGAACTGCATTAAAATCGATCTGGCTGGCTCGATGTCTCATGTGTGCTGGGTATAAGCTGATGTATATACACGACACAATCACAAAGTCGACCTATATGTGTAGAGACATGCCTCACACGCAATGGAATATATGATACTCGTTGAAAAAAAATCATCGATTGCATGATTACTACACAATGTAGTCTGGCAAATGGATGCACTTGACAAAGAAATCACGCAGTGTTTACATGTGCCGACACATCCTGCCGACTATGAAGTGTGCTTAACATGCTTAATAGGATAAACGTGGTCCGTGCAAATCAAAAAGGCAGTAACTGCTTACTTTTCAAGTAAGCAGTTACGGCCTTTTGGCTTTGCAGGGCCGAAATGTACATGCGCTGTGATTCACTGAGACTTGTAATTTCAAGTGTGGTCCTAATCAGGTTAATTGAGAGTGAACTCGAAATCACCCTCGCCTAATGAATGTCGGCCTAATCAGAAAGCAAAATGCGGTTCTTATTATAAATATTATATATTAAAAACACTTTATTTCTGTTCGTTTAAAAATAATAGGATATTTTGCTAATGTTAGTTTTAGCAAGTTTGTTTTAGCATTGTACCAAGATAGTTTCAACATCTCGTATATATGTTGGGATACACATTGATAAAATATTGTTTTTCAAAAGGCGACACTGGAGAAAATTTCTTGACCAAACAGGCTAAACTGGACTATGTGAATCTCGATATAGATATAGCATATCGATATAGCACACGATATCGTACATCGTCTGATTTATCTGGTCCAATCTACCTTTGTGCATAACTCAGAATTCCTATGAGCGCAACATTATAATGATTATGTAGGGAAACAGATTTGACCTTCTTGCCCGAAGGAAAATAATCTTTTGTTGCTTGCACCCCCCCCCCCTCATGTATCACTTGTCCACGATGTGCGTGGCGCGCTTTAAAATTTGAACTGATGCAAAACGAAACACACCAGGAGGTCACTGTCTGTCATTTTGTGCTTGCGGTCTTGTCCCCACCCAAAATCGGTTCCCCGGGCAGCCCTTGATTGGTATCTAGCCCTGTAGGGCGGGGGCGCTAGGGTAGTGGTTAGCACCGCTGCCTTTCACGCTAGAGTTCGGGGTTCAGTTCCCGTGTAAAACTCAGTAATGTGGGAGCCTCCGTGACCGAGAGGTAGCGTGCTCGGTCTCAGACCACCAGGGCTCGAATTTCGAATCCTGTGTCTGGAGAACAGTGTCATCTCAATCATCTCACCATCCTCAGGAGGTTCTCCTGGCCCAGTTTAGCCTATATGTGCACAAAGGTGGCCTAAAGCCCGATTCATTTCATTTATCTAGCCCTGTAATAGTATGAAGTTTATTGTTTTCAAAGACATATTTAAAAAAAACAATTAATTTCTGCATCAGAGATTTGTTCTAGATATATTCACAGTGAAGGGTCCTTAAAATCCACCAAATGTAGTATTAAAGGGAATAGAGACCTACTTTCCTGCATGCGCGCAATCAGGATTGACAATTTGGTATACCAGCAAGCACGACACATTGACCCAATGTCGGGTCAATGTTGGCCCGCAGTCTCCGACGTCGGTCCACCATTACCACAACATTGGGTCAATGCGTCGTGTATGCTATTAAGGGAGATAACACAGTATATTTTTTTGTTTTGTCTTGTCTCTGTCTGTATCAGTGTGCATGTCCAGTTTAGAGGTGTTTAAACACAGCCTGTTAAAAATTCAAATATTTAAAATAGGCATTCAGCCGTTTCTTGTGACCGATGTATTATGTAATTGACATTAAAGTGCCGATATGAATCTATTTGAGAATCGGCACTGTATAAATTTTATGATTATGATAATGGGTGTATGAGTGACCCCTCACCCCCCCCCCCTCTCACAATCGGTATAATTATGCCGGTGATATTGCTGTATGCCGCGGGAAGAGTTTCCATCCTTAAACACCATACATATGTTTGATAAAAAGAATAATAATGCGGTATGCCCTCATACCCTTACGTTATCACAGTATGGCTTCTTGTGCATGACAGACGAAAAATGACATGACTTGCCAGGACTTGGCAACGAGAGGCATTAATATTGTTCGGCAAGGGGGTCGTTTGAAGTGTTAAGTACAGCTGTAATTACCTTTCAAACGGTCAGAAAACAGTTAGGAGAACGGGTGCGCTGTTGTTTGGTGACGAAATGCCCCCGGCTGTCCTGTCGTAAAGCGAGGTTTTTTGATGCGCTGCATCCAAAAACTCGCTTTGAGACAAGAGCGTCCTTTTTGCCAGGATAATAAACTGAAGATTGATCGTGTCAGGTGCGGCTTCCTCCCACTGACCCGTTGTTGGTTCAATGTTGGGACAGCGTCTGCGACGCTGACCCAACATTGAACCAACATTGGGTTAGTGTATCGTGTCGGCTTCCTGTACTCAGAGGCCGTGGGATCGAGAGGATCCTGGCAAAGTGACACCATGTTGGCAGCTGTGGTGACCATCTCCAGTTCTTGCCAGACTGTCACCAACATGCGCGCATTCGGGTTACAGTGCGCCAATACTGCACAGCGCAAAGACAAACAGCAGTAAATGTTTACTTGAAAAGTAAGCAGTTATATTAGTGCTGTTTTTCTAATATTTGCACAGCAAAATACGCGTTTTCACATAATGTAGGTAGGCCCCTATGTTATGGTTATGCAGACCATTCTGTCATTGATGAATTAACTTCATATTTTGCACAAACATAGCCTGATTAATTTCCCCTAACTAATTCACCTAAACGATTTCCCAACAAATCTTCTCCACGGTAAAATCACGATACGGACACACGCCAAAAGGCTTCTAGAGAGAACATATGGTGAGCAACAGGTTATCTAGTTATATACGCGTAATATATTATTAATTCAAGGCTTATTCTGCAGTTTATCAACCTAATTGATTACTCCTGATTAGGACCAGCAAATCTTCCCCATTGTAGAATAACGATACGGGTAAGATAAAGAATCCTTCAGTCGTACGCCACACGCCAAAAGGCCTCTAGAGCGAGCACATGGTGAGCGGCATATTATCAAGCTACAAACAATATAATAAGGTGTATCATATCTGCATATAGACGTTTATCTCTATCAGGGCGGGGCATGCAGGATCAAGTGGGTCTATGATGAATTCACGGACCTTATTGTATAATCGTATTTCCAGTGAAAAAACATACATGTATCATACGTTGCATGTGCTGGCGCTCTCTAGGCTGTAATTGAACCTTGATACCAGATATCGCAAATCGCTTCCCCGTACGTTATATTGCCGCGCAAAGGCAAACAGCCGTAGCTGCTTACTTTTCAAGTAAGCAGTTACTGCTGTTTGTCTTTGCGCGGCAGCATTGTACATGCAATGCCTGTTAACATGGACAAGCGTGTGCGCCGCGTATAATTTTGTCGATCTTACAATCTGATAGCCCATATTTTATTGTACATTCAACAATACCTAATCTGGGTTGACCCTTTGATCAACATCGTCGCAATTATGCACCATATAGCATATTATTTAGGGAGAAAATGGTATCATCGTCTTATTAAGGACGTTCTAAGATTTCATGTAAGCACGTTTAATAAATCACAATTTATTATTTGTTAAATTGAGGTCTTTTCCAATCACCGGATCATCCCGAGGTGGAATTTTTAATATCTGTGATTTCATCTGCTAATCATGCCAATAAAACGAATTGAAATGTTAATAATGGTTATACGGTGTTCAATAGCACCAGTTACTACCTACATCAAAATATATTATATATTGCAATATGTTTACTACCTACATCAAGATAAATTATATATTGCAATATGTATGAATATAATTCATCATGTGCTAAATATGTATAATAATATTATCATATCAAAATCACATATGCAGAGACTGCATACGAGATTTTGATATCATAATATTTTTATAAATATTTAACACAAACGAAATCATATTTCTAATGAATGCCAGATAAGCAGTCTATATACACTAAATTACAGGTTATTTTTCAAAGACCATTTCCGTATTTCATTGGACCGTGCGCATACAAAATTTAGTTACAAAGGTTCTGTGTGCAACAAAGTGTCTGGCCCACTACACCATATCAAGATCTATATAAAGTCTTTGAATATATTAAACATAGGCTTAACGCATATTGTTTAATCAATCAATCAATCACTTCTATAGCGCCTATATCCTCAGTAGACCGAGCTCAGAGGCGCACAAATCCTTAGCATGACCATGTGTCATAATCCAGGTCGAAGCAGGTTCGCCTTACAGGGAGTCGGGCTACCGAGGAGTTAGGGTGGGAAAGCCAGATCAAATGGGTTACGGAATGTTAAAATTGTTTGTTGAGTAGACACCACTTACGACCCTTAAATCACAAGAAGGTAAACCAATATTGTTTTTATGTTGGGCCATCGTACAGGACGCTGGCTCAACATTAAAACAACAATGAATCAACGTATCGTGTTGGCTGAGGAGCTAACACAGCAGACACATGACACTGAATCAATGTTGGTTTTACGCTGGTTCAACGTCGAAGACGGTGGAACAACGTTAAACCAACATTGATTCAACGTCGTGTCTGCTAGGAAGGCTTTGCTCACACCAGTAATAGATTACCCACCAGTTAGGAAGACAATCCCTTTCTGTAGTATATCCACAATTTGTGTAGCTGACATTTTGACTGGTACATCATGTACATGTGCTGGAAAACAGAAAACATAGGTTTTATTATTATTTATGAGTTTATTTTATATAATTATATTGATATTCCTACTATTTCTACTATATTACTGCATATTTATATATATCGGTATACTGTTGGTATTTCTTTGATCATAATAATTGTCCTGACATAAGAGTTAATTTATACATCACTGGCGATTGCGGACAAAGCGTATTTGGTGAGCAACCACAATAAATCATGTCCATGTACATTGTAATTCAGCTTTATTTATATTATATTTAACCCTTTCAGTGCGGGGACCGACATTAGACATTAGTCAGAATCTGACTCTAAAGTCGGTCCCCCCACTGAAAGAATAAAATATTTAAGAAGAAAATATTTAAAATACCTTGCAACAAGATAATATGAAGGAGAAATAAGCATTAAATTTGTCAGTTTGGCATAATATGTTTTGATTGAAATTGTATTAATATAAATATTTTTTACCAACCTGAAGTTGTGGGTCGCGGTAGCGAGACACAACTTCAAGTGGGAAACAAAATTATTATCTAGACGTGTACGCTGTTATTCTAGAACCACTATCTGCTACTACATGAGCCGGTATTTCATGGAAAGTATTCAACAATTTCAAGTGGATAACAATTTTTTTTTTTTTATTTAGCTTCGCTAAAAATATAAAATTATGTTGTTATTACATGAGCCGTTATGTTGTGCTATGGCTGAAGCAGACTGGTTATGAGGGCTGTTGTACTGTAGGCTATTTCCTGGGGTGGAGTGAGGGGATCCCCCCCAATCCGCACCGGACCCCTCGCTCCCTGAGGTGTGGTAAACCCCAGGGTTTGACGGGTACCTCTTCCTGGACATGCCCACTGAACTCATCGTGAAGAGCTGAAAAAGAACAGATAACAGTCAGGTTATATATGGGCAAGACCATCGTGATGTATGCAACATTATGACAGTTTTATTTTTTTTGTGTTGGCTGCCAAAATAAAATATAAAGTGAAACCCCTAATATGATCCATGCATACAATAACACATTGAATCTAATTGTATTTATTGGTCATATTGTGGGAAAATCTATTCATGGAATGTAGCCAGGCGGCAATATTCAATCGTGATGTATGCAACATCGTTGTGACACTAGTTTTGAACTTTAGAAAAACTTTAGCCTCTCTCCTGTCAGTAAATATTTTTTTTAATATACTCTCTATTCTATCAAGTTAATGCCATCGATTTATCTTCAAAAGTAGAATAATTTCAATCCGCTAGCTTCTTGTTTTTCTGAAAACTGTTGATACACGCGTGATGTATGCAACATATTTACCGTGATGTATGCAACGGTCTGTCAACATGTCAAAAAGAAGGAGCAATTAAATTGGAAATGTAGAATATTTTCATGCACTTTTTTTTAAATTATGTATGATAGTTATGAAGTTAAAACTGGAAATACTGCCACGCATTTAGCACATGGTTATGTCACCATAACAACTACAGCACATTTCAAAATTATATATTATAATACCATAAATTTATATAAATGTTTACATAAATACATGGCAAGATTCCCGATATATAATCTTCCGTGTTGTTAAATTAGTTAGAAATCAATGTCTCCTTTTAACATTCAAATTATGTAAAATATTTGTATGATCAATAGTAATGATAACTTTCAATAGAAATCCATAGAGCTCTCTGTGATACCAGTTTAGACAATATGTAGAACAGCATTCTGTTAACTATCGGTCGCTGTTTAAATTACATATCACCCCTGCGAAAGAATTGTTAAAGATCTCACTCACAGACAGCAGCAATCATGTTTGTGATGACAAAAATGAAATGTTTTGTGATAATTAATCCCATCTGGTGTAATATAATACTTATATTACACACAGTTCATAGTTGGGTGCATTTTTTGCAACATAAATTGATGTTTACAATAGATATAGATGGAAGCTAGCTAATATTGAATCTATTTTTTTCTTCTTTTTTTTTGGGGTGGGGGGCGTTTGGAGGTTCATCAAAATGACTTGTCTTTGCTGGAAATATATTTAAGATATTCTATGGTCTTCTAATAACACCATAATTATCAAACATAATATTTAACATGCAATTAATTTATAAAACGAGATTTTATTCAAATCTAGCCATTTCACATGTTTCACCCCAGATTAACATGAAATTATTAAATTATACCAAAAATCTTCTGAAATATAAAATATAATTTAAAAGACCTTCTATCACTAATAAGATATATTCTAACGCGTCTATGCAATCAAATATACTTCTAAAGAGAATCACATTAATTTTATGACGCTCCTAAATAACATTGTAAACGTTTGTTATGTTTCATATTTGAAATTACATGTTGCGTACATCACAATCCTGTTGCGTACATCACGAATTCATCTTTGTGCGGTAGTTCCCAGCTTAACTAATTATACAAATGTTATAGCATGTGTACATAATATGGGTTATAGGAAACTTGTTACCTTAATAAAAATATATTGAGAATATTCACTGAAAATTTTTCATAATAAAATAAATTACATTTTTTGTTGATGTACGCAACGTTGCATACATCACGACACTTAAATCTCAGAATAAACCAAACGTTCAAGACATTTTTTTGTTTTCTTTGCATAGCATCAAAGCATACCTTCCCATGGTCACCTAGTATCCTTAAACTAAGTAAAATAATTCAGATAATAATTTTTCATCAACATTGAAAATACCTATCATTTTGGAGGGAAAATTGTAAAAAATTACCACTAGGTGGCGCTGTGAATATATATTATTAATATTAGCCAGAACAAATAAATTCATACAAAAAATTTTGAGCAAAGTTGTTATTTGTCTAACAACAGAGTTAATCTTGTGTTTGCATGGTTTAAAAAAAATAGCTGTTATGTCGCAATTCCATGGTTTTGCCCATATACATATACATATATATACATCTGTACATATATACAGATATATTAGCCCTAAAAAATACCTCGTTTCCGATTACCCGACCGACCATATTTGAACCCCCCGACCCTATTTTTTATGATAATTTGTAAAAAAAAAAAAATTCCATAACTTTTTTATCTGTTTACAAGCCTGTATTTTAGTGTGAACTAGTTAAAAAAAACAATCACCTACCTACCCTATATGGGAAGGCAGTGTAATCAGATGCGTACATGTTAAAGCACTAAATTAAATAATTTAAATTTTTACCCACTTGAAGTTGTGTCTCGCTACCGCGACCCACAACTTCGATCGGTAAAAAATACTTATATTTGCTTAATTTCAGATCAAAATATTTGCAAATCCTGATGTTTAAACACATATTTCTTTCCAAATAACAGTGATTTGATCGACTAGCAAAACAATTTAAAAAAAGCGGCGTAAAAGGGTTAAAACCAGGAAATTTGAAGGAGAGATGTGCATCAAAATGGCCAGATTGACATATCTTTTGACTTAAATTATTGATGTTAGTTTTCCCGCCTGAAAATGTGGGTCGCGGTAGCGAGACACAACTTCATGTGGGTAAAAAAATAAACTCTATTACATTAAGGATAAGGAAATATTATTCATGTTAATGAACTCGCATCTTCACCAGCAAGCTTCGACTGAAGCTTTGAGGCGAGGATGGCCGAGTGAAAATTCGAATACGTGACACCTCGGATGAGAATGAATGTAATAATTAATCACAAGCCTGCATCATTAGAGCCTATATATTATTAAACCTTTACTGTATCAACATTTAGTCTATATATGTTGATATTTATAAACATGATAATTAAATGAGTAGATGTGGGCACTGGCATCTCTATGTTTTATACAGTACACATGTAGAGCAATGTTGTTAATGGTCAGTATGTACATGATGTACAATAATCGAATACCTGCACGCAGAACAGAATACCAAATTATGAGATATAGCATAATCTTCCATTCAAACATATCATGTACTGTGTCGTATTATCGGACGCAGCTACATGTGGCGGTGTAGTGTTTTCTTAAGCACAACTTGCCTACAGGTGGCTTCATAACAATATTATATTAATAAGTTCCATGGTAATTTGAAGATGCTGTTATTAATATAAATATGATATTTATCTGTATATGAGAGTAATAAATTGTCCGAAAACATATATTCTAAAACGGTGATGAGGCGCTCGGTTTTTTATGTAATTTATAATGACCATGTATGCTATGCCTCCATACATGGTTTGCTGGATAAATCACGCCAAATCAAACTCATTAGAGGTGTTTCCCTCTGGACTTCGTTTGTCTGGATTGGAGGTATATGATCTCTTGCAGTGTCTGATCCCAAAAACAAAAAGCAACATATTTGGTCCGAAATGCTCTCTGAATGAACCATTTGAAGCCTTAGATTTGGAGCATTCCCCCGGACACGTCTAGAGCAAAAAGAGGTTGGCTGTGTCAGGTTTAGTGTGTATAAAAAAAAAAAAAAAACCTGCACCTTTATAAAAAACATAAAACTACTCATTTGCATGTATTTAACAATATTCGGTACGTGGCTATGTTAACTTACTAGTTTAACGTAGACCAAAAATTCATGTTATTTTAGAATTAAACCCTGATGACCTGATCAGTCAGTGAGATCGGATCACATTGATATGTTTTCCATGCAAATAATTGAAATATAGGCCTACAACGTATGTAATCATGTATGAAGCTAACATCACTGAGATAGTAGTGAATTGTACAAACTTTGGAACATTGTTTTTGAAACTTATGATGTTCGGACTTACTGCGGCAAGCCTTGATCACATGTGATCAAAGCTTGCCGTAAAAAGTCCAAACGTCATAAGTTTCGAAATTATTGTTCCAAAATTAGTACAATTTACTACTTCGCTGTATCTTAGTGATTCTTAGAACCATGAAAAAATTATTTTCAACATACCTTCAGTTTTTTTATATTCACTTTTTCTATTTATTAGATCAAAAGAACTGAAAGGTAATCGTTAATCAATGACAACTTTTATACAAACTGAAATTGAGACAAGATGTGGTCATGTGTGTATATTGCCATCTACCTCAAGTAGGGTATGTTTAACTTTTATATAAATTATGCTGTATATTTATCTCATATTTCTCATCTAATCCTAAATCATAATAGATATCTGCGGTCGCAACATGCGTTATGTTCTCGTGAAAAGCTTAAAGTCAAATGACTCCCTCGTGAATGATATCTCCAAGCCAGCTGTCAACGATATCAGCATTACATACCAAGAACTAGAAGAGCAAATAACCCTTTAAGTGGTAAGTTATCTACAACTATCAGAGTTAGATCTATACCAACATGAATAAGAATTCTTTTTTAATTAACCCTTTTAAAAGCTACTTTATCTAATTGAAATTTGCACTCACTTGAAGTTCCACAAATTCAAGTGATAGAAAATTATTCAGATTTGTCAAATCGGAAGACTTTATCTTACTTTTCATGCTAATTCGAAGACATTTTCCACCATTCACCCTTTAACTCTTTACTCGCCTAGTTATATAATTTAAATTTTCACCCACTTCTAGTGGGTAAAAATCATTTATATTTGCTTTTTTTGAGACCAAACATTTACAAATATTAATGTTTAAACGTTAACACATTTCATTTTAATTTCAATCTAAAACAGTTAATAGTGCTTTCATCAGCTAATAAAAAAAATAAAACTCCAGTCATGGTTAGGGTTTAACATGTTTGAAGGGTTAAAAATGTGTTATTTAAAGTGCTAATAAAATTATTAAAGACCGCTATGGTCGTGACTGGGACTAAAGGGTTAAAGGTGGCAAGTCTATGCCCTGTTCCTAGCTCTTGGCTCCCACTAACGCATCATCTCACGACATCCAAAGGTATGGTACGTTAAACATTATTGTTAAACATGCCGCAGAGAAGTTGGTAACATCATCCACGCTTGAGTGAAAATCGTCAAGGCGGCCAAAATTACCTTATTATTATGATGACTGTATGTGCCAAG
>OZ024903.1:99122583-99184583 GCA_964017125.1 Flabesymbios commensalis
CTGTAAACATGGTAAACCAGCCTTTAAACATGTTAAACGACACAAAACGCAGGCTTAACTGAAGCTCATAATTTCGTCACCTGATTATTACGCTATTGTACCTGCAAAGTGTATGACGCATATAGCAGTCAGATAGAATAGTGTAATAACTAGGCTTCGAAATGATGAGCTTCAGTTCAGCCTGCGTTCTGTGCCGTTTAGAGGATGGACCAGCCGTTGTCTTACTACATCATCTTCCCTAAGAAGTTATCTTACCAACGAGCCCGCAGGTAGCACTCGCGTGAGACTGACCAAGGGAAGATGTACTACATGTACTAGTGATATAACCAAGAAAGTTCGGTTGAAAGTTATTTTTATATTAGAGTACTGTAGACCAATACGTGTGTAATATGCCTACTAACCCTTGTGGTGCAGAATTGTTCCTTTTTTATAATTCGTCATTTGAAGCTGGAATTGCTAACGCAATTTCCAGCTGCAAATGACGAAAAATATAACTATTTATGAAAAGTAGATATCTCCAATATTGAATTATTGGAAATAAATAAGCATCTACCAAAAACTATCTTATCAAATTTAGTGATATTTTTATTGATCTATAGTTCCAGCAACACAAGGGTTAACTTTGGGATAGCCTATGTCCCAGCAAACACGGGAAACAATGTTGATTTGACGTTGGCCCAACGTCTACGACGCTGGTCCAACATCAAACCAACATTGAATTAACGTCCTCTGTAAGCTGGGGTCTTGGAGCAGTGCGAGTCTGAGCTCTGTCTTTTTCGTCTGAATCTGTCTTTTTTAAAAAGCTCAGCTGGAAGTCTGCCACCACTTATCAAGAAGAAGCAAAAATAGCACACACGTGTGCGGATCCATGGACCCGCGGGCGACTTGTGTGCTAATTTCAAACACATGATTCAAACGTCGTTTCGTTTGGGATCTCCACTTCAATGCAAATGTTAGACTGAAGTAAAGTTTAAATAATTATTAAATCACTGCATTGTTGATTCTGAGAAATACCGTATCCCCGCGCATAAACGTGAATGCACTTAGAACTGAAAATCGCATGTTTGAACTAATTTTATGTTCGAATATAAGTGCATGCATGCACTTGTTTTAAAAAAACTAGCACCCCTGTCTTCAGTGACTCTGTCAATCACTCTGGTATTTTGAACAACGCTGTCGTCAATTTATATTTTTTATAGATTAATCTGTGTTATAATTCGTGTATATATATACTCACTGTCATAATACGTCATAATCACAGAGCTCCAGATATTTTTTTGGTTTTAGGAGTATTTCACTCATTGAAATGGATGATGAGGAGTGAAATATGATAACAAAATATACGAGTATTTCTCACACAACACCATGAAAGCTTCATTGATCTTTTTTTTCTTGCATTCAGGTCACATAGTTCTGCTCACGTACAAAATACAAGAACTCGTTTCATTTTTCCTGTTTCTTTTTATTTTGATGGGTATTTTAATGGGTAATAATACTCCTCAGATTTTCTATCAATGAGCTTTTTTTGTTTTTACATGCGTATTTTACGCATATACGCATGTTATCTGGAGCACTGTTTAATCATGCGATATGTTCGAATATTAGTGCATGTCGTACATCGTGAAATATTTGATGTGTTGACTGTTTGAATATAATGGCATGCACTTGTTTTCCAACACTAAGTGCAAGGAAAACAGCTAGTGTCCGATGGTTAATTTTAAAAAGTAAGCACTTAACAAGGGAACAGCTACTGCCCTTTCACTTTGTATTGCAGAAATACTTAGTCTGATCACCATGATAGTAGAAGTAGATCACCATGATAGTAGAAGTAGATCACCATGATCATGATTATAGTAGAATCAGATCACCATGATAGTAGATCACCATTATGGTGTGGTAGATCATCATGATGGTAAATCACCATAATAGTAGATCACCAGGATAGTAGAATAAGATCACCATGATAGTAGATCACCATGATAGTAGATCACCATGATGGTAAATCACCATGATAGTAGATCACCATGATAGTAGATCACCATGATAGTAAGTCACCATGATAGTAAATCACCGTGATAGTAGATCACCATGATAGTAGATCACCATGATAGTAAGTCACCATGATAGTAAATCACCGTGATAGTAGATCACCTTGATAGTGGATCACCATGATAGTAGATCACCATGACAGTAGATCACCATGACAGTAGATCACCATGACAGTAGATCACCATGATAGTAGATCACCATGATAGTAGATCACCATGATAGTAGATCACCGTGACAGTAGATCACCATGATAGTAGATCACCATGATAGTAGATCACCATGATAGTAGATCACCATGATAGTAGATCACCATGATAGTAGATCACCATGATAGTAGATCACCATGACAGTAGATCACCATGATAGTAGATCACCATGACAGTAGATCACAATGATAGTAGATCACCATGATAGTGGATCACCATGATAGTAGATCACCATGATAGTAGATCACCATGATAGTAGATCACTATAATCACCATGATAGTGGATCACCATGATAGTAGATCACCATGATAGTAGATCACAATGATCACCATGATAGTAGATCACCATGATAGTAGATCACCATAATCACCATGATAGTGGATCACCATGATAGTAGATCACCATGATAGTAGATAACCATGAACACCATGATCTGATGATAGTAGATCACCATGACAGTAGGCCTAGATGTGTGGAAACAACGCTAGTTATTTCTGGGGATCATCCCACCTAAAATCTCAAATTAAGAGTTGGAAAAGTTATAGTATTGTATCCTCTCAACTTTTCTAATGTTAAGCGTTTAAAGGGTTGAATATTCTTGAACGTGCGAGATAGTAGGCGTATCATAAGGGGGAGACCATTCAATTACCAGGGGGGGCTGGAGTATTTTTGAAATAAATATTTTCAGACTAAATTTTCGTGAATTAAATAATTATCCGAATAGGCCTACTGGATGTTGTAAATGAAGATTTATTTTTTTGCAGATAGGCTATAATAGGAAGTGAAATAAATAATGTATCCAATTCAAAAACTCCACACCACACCGCCCCCCCCCCCCCCCTAATAGTGTCCCCTATTTAATAAGTTGTCCTCAGTTTGATGAGTAGGCCTAGGCCTAGGCCTAGGTCCCTTATAGTATAGTAATGATAGTGGCCTGCCTATATTTCTATTGAATTATTCATAGGGCCTAATATGTCAGATAACACACAGCTTATAGGCCTACGTGATCTTAACCCTTACAAAGCTGAATTATTTTTGACAAAGTGTATAAAACATGGAAAGCAAAGGGTTTTTCAATATGAAATCATCATTATATGTCTTAGTTAGCTCTTTCCGATTCATTAGAATACTTATGTTATGGGTCTACGGCTATTAGAAATATTTTAATTCTTTCAGTGCATGGGCCATCTTTATACGCCAGGAACTGACGTATAAATACGGCCCCCGCGCGGAAAGGGTTACCATATAAAGGGTTATATTGACTAAGGCTAAGCTGTCAGTGCTCACTGGCACAATGTCACATGTTCAGCCACAATGTCAACCAACAGATCTGCTAAATCTCTTTGACATGAGTTTCTACACCTGTACACAAGGGTAAATGACATATAGTCAGGTCAAAATACAGTTTAACCCCCAAAAAATTGCTACAAAAGGTTTCTCAACTGATTCTAGCAGGGACTAGTGTACTTTATAACATAACAAAAGTTTACCAAAGTTGGACTCCCGGAAAAGTGTTTTTTTTCAAGATGGCGTCCAAGATGGCCGCCGAAACCTCTTAATGATCATAACTATGTAACTATCAACTCAAATTTAATGATCTTGATGTCTATACCTAGGTTTTTGGGGGCAAGGAACACATTGAGATCATAAAAGATGATGTTGGTCCATATATATAACACAAAAAATCAGATATGGCTTCAATAATGGTCGCCAACACCTCCTAATGACCGCAAGTATATAATTATTGACTAAAATTCAGCTTTATTGATATCACTGAGCTGTTAAATCATTTTGAAATTGATCTCATGTTCTTTAGCTATCCACTATCACCTAATGCACAAACACCTTTGTCCAATGAATAAGTTTTAGAACATTCAGTTTTGGAGTATCACCATCCTCCTCCTCGGTTTCGACCTCTTCGGGTGTAAACTGTTGTTTAGATTGTCACAGTTTTCAGTTTGGCAAGGGCAACATGCAGAAGTACAGGGGAGTCCATAGCGTCTACAGCCACATCGAGAGGATTTGTATCCCCGGGAACAGTTGTAATGAATAATTCTCAAGAATTTCTAAAGCGCAGCATTGTTTTGGGTCATAATTGAGATTAACTGATCGTTTTCCTGTTTCCATCCCCATTCAGTTGGGTTTATTTCATTTTCCATCCCCATCCACACCATAATTGGAAAGCAAACACGTTGGCTATGGAATCCTGTTGCAGGTGATGTTGGGGGAAGCCGTTCAGAAGTGACAAATGCTTGAGCATTTGCCACTTTTTTGGTAAAAATTACAGTGATGAGAGCGTATCATTAGATTTGCCACCAAAGAGATCAACCATCAGTTTTCCTCCAAGATCTGATATGTCCTCTTGAGATTTGTTTTGTCTTGGAGGATGAATGCACTAGCACAGGACTTCATGACAGGATAAGATTTCAATATTTTTTGTCGAAAATCCTTGAAGTAGAATTAAATCCTGAGTAGGCATGTACAAAAAGCAACTTATTGCACAAATCATTTCCTAAAGTTTCTGTTAACAGGTTAATATTATATACTTTGCGTTCTTTTAACTATTTGTTTGCATCAGAACGGAACCTAATGATCTCATTGTCTGTTCTGGAATAATGAAGGAGCAAGATCAACATTGTGGTGCAATGATGGGATCGTTCAGCAATTGCCTTAATAATATCAACGTCTGTCATCCCCTTTTAGTGAGTGCTGCACTGATGAAAGCAATTATATCTGCCTTGTTTTTGTCACGAGACAAAAAGTCTTCCTTTTTGCCAGAAAACTCTGTTTCTGCAGTGAAACTAACAACAGGGTGTAGGTTTTTTCCTCATCTCCTCGTCTTTTATCGAGGGACATTCACCATAGCCATCGAACACCACTCTCGCTTGTCCATAATGTGTCACAGTGAGGTCTGCATAAGACTCAGCTATTGCACTATATGAGTCACCTTTTTTCCATGGTAAACCATGGATCAAAGAGCCACCATCAAGTACGTAACAATCTGGAATAGAGTTCATCACATCCTTACTTGATAAATTCGCCACATGGTCTTGAATTGTCTGAGCAAGCTGAGGTTTGTTGAGGAAGAGAAGGGCAGGATCAATGGTACGATCAGGAGCAATCTTCCCAGCTGAAATATTCCCAAGTGTTCGGGCTCTTTCTATACGCTTGAATTTGTAAGTAAACGCAGACTTTCCGATTATATCATCAATGATTTTGTTCCCAACCGATTCAAAGTATGGTACATTCTCACCTTGCCCTGCCACTATACCATGTATACCGAGGACAATGTTTCTCAGAGTAGGATCATATGTGAAGGGTGAGCAGGCTTCAAGCTTTGTTCGAATTTTCTCGAGATTAGATGCATCTCTTTTGATGCGTGATTCAGTTGAGTCTTTGCGTTGTGCACTTGTAGCATTGGCTAGGTTTGTGAAATCCTGCATTTCAATGTTATAGGCCTACTCAGATGCTACAGGTGCAGACAAAGTGCAAAGGTTTCGCATGTCGTCGGTCATATCCCACTGCCACGAGTTAGCCCACCAGTGCTCTTTACAGACCTCATCAAAGTTTGTTCGATGACCAGATCACAGCCCCGCCCAGCACTGATTGCTCCTACGAATAACGCGAAACCTATTAGGGAACTTTCGATACACATCTGGGTGCTTTTCCTCCAGGTTGCTCATTTTCTGCAGGTAGTAATGAGCGGTACGCAGGTAATTGAGGTGCCCAGCTGCAACAAGGACATTTAGGCAATAAGACACTGCCTGCAAATGCATCAACCAAGATCCAGTACAATCCGCCTTTATCAACATTCTTACAATGCCAAACAGACCTGGATAATTCAGCCACAACTGGCTGGTCTTTGAGGTCTGAGCAAGTTCAGATTTCTCCTTCTCCATTACTGTCTCGAGTTTGATCAAAACCTCAGAACCAGCAGCATCTCTAAGCGTCATCTATCCACTAAGAATGGAAGCAGTGTCTGAATCTCGGGATCGTCCTAACCATTTCCGTTATAAGGTGGCTATATAGGCACTTGTCAACAAGAAGATGACCCTGCAAAGCCCTATGGACAGCTTTCCCTGTCATCATGTACACAACTGCATTTTCTCCATAGACAGTCTCAAGTATGTTTTTGAGACCGGTCCTTCTATAAGAGTACCTATGGGCCCCAGCAAATTCATGAGTGTATGGAAACACCCCAACATCAGAACAACGCCTGTCAGGTGACTTTTTTGTGGTGCATCAATGATGATTTCAGCAGCCTTCCAATACAAGGGCTGGTCAAAAGTTACAATGGTGGGAAGATTGTGCTTCATGGCAAGGTGGCAAATAAAGTCTAATATAGACATAATGCACGATTTGTCTCCAGAATATATATTGATCATAGGCAAGAATTTGACTAATGACAGCCCAGGATGCTGGCTCCGCTGATGCAAGATATACATCATTCCCTGCCAATTTGGTGTTGCCTCTTTGAAGCTAAGGGAGACTTCCCACAGAATATCGATCCTGATGTCACTGTCAAGAAATCTCACTACCTCATGACAAGCATGCCTTGCAAACCTGTACTCCAAGATAGGAATTTCAATTTTCAGTTCTGAGATCAGTCTTCGCGGAATGACATGGTTTGTCTGTTTTCCAGGGGGGACAGAGGCGATGACTCCCATTCCATGAAATGTCCCACTGCCGTCAATAGTGATGATGTTGTGATCCACACTATCAGCAGCAAAGAGAACAGACATATCCAGCAAATCTACATCACCACCTAGGACATCAGGTTCCACACGATCTGCTGCATTTTTTTCAAATCTGGTCACTTCCGTGTACGACGAACAGAATACCATTTTATGATCCACAATGATCTTCAGACGATGCAGAGGATGGATTTGCACAGCAAGTCCTATTTGCAGTGGAGCAATGACAGCTCATGGGCGAACTGCCTGAATAATGGCATGACTAACTGCTGCAACCTTGTGTCTTGTCTTTTTCCCAACGAACAATCTTTCCAGTGCTGTCCGCAGACTAGTCGGAATGCAAATTGAAAATACCCAGTCGACCTGTTGGATGATGTCCCATTTTCATTTTTAATGGTTTTAATGTGTTATTTGCCCCCCAAAACCTGGGCATAGACATCAAGATCATTAAATTTGAGTTGACAGTTACATAGTTATGATCATTAAGAGGGTTCGGCGGCCATCTTGGACGCCATCTTGAAAAAAAACAATTTTCCGGGGGTCCAACTTTGGTAAACTTTTAGTATGTTATAAAGTGCACTAGCCCCTACTGGAATCAGTCGAGAAACCTTTTGTAGCAATTTTTTGGGGGTTGAGGGTTTTTCTTCCATATATTGACCTGACTAATAGGCCATATCAGTATATTGGCCTATATATATATATCAAACTAACGTTGTTTCAATGATGGCTTACTGTATACCATGTCGGCCAGCATTGAAACAACATTGGGTGCATGTATCGTATTTGACAAGTTAGTGTGATACAGACAGACGTGCTGACGTTCACAATAACACTGTCAGACGCCGATACACACATAGTTGTCAATGTGCAAAGTACGTGAACGTAGGCCTATATAATTTATAATATACATTAAATGGTGTGCACCCGCTTATATGCATGCATGCATGTATGTATAGCGGGGGTATTAATTCACTATACTACCATACATAGTATACAGTTGAACACACGCCGCACCTGTGAGACAGGCCGATAGTGGAACAGCATACAGCTAACTGGCTAAATCCAAAAGTAAACCACCCCACTCACCGGCTAATTACGGCTTTTATATAACAGGTAGTCCCACACGGGGATAGCTTACCGGATTGTGGACACCTCAGCGACCATCAGCCCTTTTTTGGCGCACTGTCACCTTGACTTAATCCAACTTGAAGATGTTTTGAATCCACTTTACAACGTATCTCGCTACCTTATTCGCGTGCAGACGGCCAACTGTGTCAGGCGCTACGATGGCTGTTCTATTTGAACAACTCCCTCCCTACCACTACTCTGTGATGGGTTTGCCTTCCGATTTGACTGACGCTTGAATTTGTTTTATCCCACCATATGAGGCTTTGGATCAATGTTGGGTTAATGTAGGGCCAGCGTCGCAGAAGATGGGCCAATAATAACCCAACGTTGAGTTAATGTCTCGTTTGTTAGTATTTATAAAGATTGTGAATGAACTATCGCGGGCTGCCATACAATTAGGCATGCCGTTGATTGATTGATTGATTGATTGATTAATTGATTGATTGATTAATTGATTGATTGATTGATTGATTGATTGATTGATTGATTGATTGATTGATTGATTGATTGATTGATTGATTGATTGATTGATTGATTGATTGATTGATTGATTGATTGATTGATTGATTGATCGATCGTGTAACGTGATTGATTGATTGATTGATTGATTGATTGATTGCTTGATTGATTGATTGATTGATTGATTGATTGATTGATTGATTGATTGATTGATCGATTGATTGATTGATTGATTGATTGATTGATTGATTGATTGATTGATTGATTGATTGATTAAATGGTCACAGATAATCATACCAAGCAGATAAAGTTCTTGATCATACTGGTCAGAGATTTTCCAGTGACATATCATTCCACAGATGAAAATCATATTGGTGATACAGATTAGCACTTGAAAGGCGATATCCAAATTTACAGTTCAACATATCAAACAGGCTTAGTCAGGACTAACACCACTTACTTGCCAATGTACGAGTAGGCCTATACTGTGAATACTTTGTATCTAATGAAAAAGTTATGTTTTTATTATTGCCTTTCTATGCAATAGCAGAGTAGGGGCCTGGTGAAGTTGCCAACTACCTGTCACGCCAGAGCTTTGGAGCTGGTTCCCGGCCGCTATCGGGGTTCAGTTTTCCAACGAACATTTCTCACCCTTAGTGCTGAAAGGGTTATCTGTTGTTACACCCTTTCCGCACTAACGTTATTTTCGCTTCTTTCTCATCTAATCGTGAAGATTCATTATATGACACAGAGGCAGCGTGATCGCGCATGTCGAATCTTGTGTCTGGAGGGCAGTGTCATCTGGTTCATCATCCTCAGGAGGAGGTTCTCCTGGCCCAGTTTAACCTGAAAAAACCACCCTCCTTGATACCACCAATCATCATCTATTCATACATGAGGATGCACATGGGTCCTGGAAATCATAGATTAATCCCAGTTCACTTTTTACCCATTTTTTGGCCTCGCTACTCGTTTTTTATAAGGGAAGAATGATATAAATATAGATAAAAATAGCTATAAATTTTTAGGTTCGTTTTTTACACTATTTATAAGCTGAAATCCTCGATGTTCGGACCTTAAGAATAGGCGATTCGCCGTTCGTTTGATTCGTTTTTTAACCCACGTGCACCCTCATACATTCATTCATTCATTCATTCATTCATTCATTCATTCATTCATTCATTCATTCTCTCATTCTTCTTCCCTTAGCAAGGCGTCATCCCGCGGACAGAAATAGGCATGTAGCTACCGTTTCATAGCGTCAGTGGTAGGTATTTTTGTGACACATCCTATTTGTTATCATGCATGTTCAGGAAAACAAAACATAAACTAAAAACAAGCCACCGTTTATGTACCAGTTCACCCTACAGTAGTAGACATATCTGTGACCCCCATTGGACAATTGCCAAACTAATACTGCACATGTTGCGTAACGCCATGATATTCTGTACACTTATTCTTTGTATAGGTCAATTGTTTATGTGACAAGCATCAATTTAACTACCCGGCTAAGCCAAGCTACTCACATTGCGTGGAGGGTACCATTTAACCCGGTAGGCCCTATCTAGCAAACACCACTGTTCGTCTAATGTTGTTTCAATGTTGGTTCGGCGCTAAAACAACATTGGGTGAAGGCTTGTGTTTGCTGGGAATTTTATCATATTGCTCAGGGCCGTCTACCCAAGGGGGGGGGGGGGGTGTCTGTAACCCCTCCTTTTATATCCCCAAAATTCACAATTTAGAGCATTGTTTTTAAAATATTCTGGGGGACATGCCCCCAGACCGCCTATTACCTACCGAATAGTCGTCCTGTAACCCCCTAACCCTTAATGCACTGAATTATTCTGTATAAATCATAAAAACCGAAGGGTTTTTTTCAATTTGAAATCATCATAAATGTTTTAGTTGGCTCTTTCTGATTCATTTGAATACCTATGTTATGGGTCTACTGCCATTATAAATATGTTTTTTCTTACAGTGCTAGGATGGTGTATTAATAAGGTTATAAAATAATTGTCGTTACAAAACAAATGAGTTAACAATTTTGATTTTTTATATTGTCAAAAATATTTTTTATCAAGGTCATTTTGTGTTCGAATATAAGTGCATGGCGTTTTCTTAATATCTTAACCCTTGACCCACGGAATTGTTTGTTTCTACTTTTCATTCATTTGAAGCTGGAATTGCTAACACAATTTCCAGCTTCTAATGACGAAAAATATTTCTATTTATGAAAAATATACATCTCAGATCTAAAATGATCTGATTATCTGAGAGTCGAAAATAAACTATTTTATCAATTTTAGTGACATTTTGTCTGGTTTGAAATCTACATGAAACCGTATATATGCGGCCCTAGCAGAACAAGGGTTAACACTGCTAAGCTTATATAAACGGTCCTAGCAGCTCAAGGGTTATGCGTATAATCATTTTATGTAAGTGTAGTGATTAAATGAAAAAGAAAACTTACGATTTTGTCATTTCGATGAGCTCTGTCATTTTCTGTAATATTATGCCCCATGACGCATATCTTCATCCCTAGCAGGTAAAGTGTTAACACTTTCACCGCTAAGTACGGCTATAGTCGTTAGTAGGCCTAATCTGTTTTATCAGCAGGTCAAATCACTGTTACTGGTAATGGAATGTTTCTTCAGACATCAAGATTTGCAATATTTTATCTAAATTGAACAAATATGAGTAATTTTCACGCACTTGAAATTGTGGGTCGCGGTAGCGAGACACAGCTTCAAGTGGGTTAAAATTTATGTAAGATAACTTAGCTCTTTACGGGTTAAAGGGACATGCTCAGGCTAAAATCATAAAAAATCGGTGATTTTGTTTTGGCTTATTAATATGACCAAATGATGTAAACATGTCCATAGTCTAGAACTGCCAAAGTTTTTTAATTTTTGTGCTGAGCATTTACCAGTTAGGCTAGATATAGAGACGAAATTTCTGATTTCTAATTATTGACAACCATGTCAAAAATAGGAAATACGGGAATTTCGTCCCTATATCTAGCCTAACTGGTGAATGCGCAGCGGAAAAATTTAAAAACTTTTGCAGTTCTAGTCTATGGACATGTTTACATCATATTGTCATATTAAGAAGCCAAAATAAAATCACCGATTTTATATGATTTTAGCCTGGGCATGTCCTAGCCCCAGCAGTGGCTGACCCGGAACGGGTGACACAGGGCTGAAATCTTAGCTAGGCATGTCCCTTTAAGCAGTAGGTCTAACTAGCTGAATAACATCGAAGGGATGAGGGCATTCAATCGCCACCAGACTGTGTAGATGTAGTCTACTTTCCAAACAAAATGCGGGATAAGAAGGACAGCATGGCGATCCAATTCTCCAATTCATATGTCAGCACATTTCATCTTTGCAGTTACGATTTTACGCTGTTCCAACATTACCTGACATTGGAACAACGTGGAAACAGCATACCGTTGTTAAGACTGACAGCAACAGAGATCTGATGTGGCACGAGGGGCGTCAAGTGCAAAGTAGCATTCTTTAATATCGATGGGACTTAAAACGGGAGCAGTCCTGAAATGCAACTTCAAGACTGCTGCAACAAATGGTGAGTCAGTGAGACCGGAGTGAGAAGATTAATCCTTTAGCCGACAAGTTACTAGTATTTAATTTGAATTTTCACTCACTTGAAGTTGTGTCTAGCTGACGCGATCCACAACTTCAAGTGAGTGAAAATTATTCAGATTTCACAAAATTGAGATCAACTGTTTTCAAATCTTGGTGATTGGTGTCACGTTTTATCTTTAACATATTTAAAAGGTGGTACTTAATGTGCTAATAAAAAAATGAAGAATTCAGTGTAATCGGGACCGGCAGTTAAAGGGTCAATGCCGCGATAACTGTAAACCGCGCGATGAAAACATCGCGCGATATTGAGCCCATTTACACAGTCCGCGATAAGTCGCTCCGGATTGATGCTGGGCCAGCGTCGCAGATGCTTTGTTTAGACCAGGTATATTTTATCGCGCGATATTTCAGCAAAAATCACTTCTGCTTCAATCTGAAAGTATCGCGCAATAAAGCGTTTTATCGCGTCGCGCTACGTGTAAATATCAGTACTAAAATATAATTAATATTGACTCTGGTGCAATATTTTTATCGTGCGACTTGTGGAATGTTATCGTGAGCTGTGTAAAGAGGCCTTTACGGAGCTCAATTATTTAGCAGTTTGCGAAATATCGCACAGATAAAATTAATGTCACTTACTTTTTTTCGAATGTCAAAGATGTCTTCCATGTGTACATTTATCATAATAAGTACTGATACACATACCCCTCAACTCTTGATGCGCTGACATAATTTTATATAAACCAAGAGACCAAAGGGTTTTTCCAATTTAAAATCATCTCTTCCCGCTTCATTTGAATACCTATGTTATGGGTCTACGGCCATTATAAATATTTTACTCTTTCAGTGCGGGGATCGACGTTAGACGTCAGAATCTGACGTCTAAAGTCGATGCCCGCGCTGTAAGGGTGAGCTTGGATTATTATGAGTTCTGAATCTAGTAACCACGACGCCACAACTCACCGGCGCCGACACACAAAATGACATTACCAGATATAATAACGAAAACTATAAAAGAAAGCATTGAACGTCTGTAAAGATTCGATAAAAAAGGGATAAATTAGTCATGTTCTGCAAGAAATATTCTGAACGCTGAACTAACAAATTACAAGTACACTGGAATGTATCAGTTTGTGGAGTGAATTGTACAAATTTACACATGCAAATAAAATTGTGTACATTAGGGTGTCAAATACAGGTAACCGACACCATTAGTTGCCTACGTTTGACATCCAGGATAAGATTTATATACATGATAATTACACTTAACATTAAGTTAAAGTGTAAAAATAATATACATGATAGAACACTTTTAAAAACATGTTTTATTTAGTATGGGTATATTTTGTCACTTCAATTTTTACAGTCTCTCCACAAATTGGACTGGCTGCGTATGTGATACGAAACAAAATAAATGTTGTTCAAAGACGTAAAATATGAGTTATAAGACAACGATTCTGTAATAGCTAGTCCGTAATAACAGACTCTGTGGGCGATATGATCAGTAAAAGCGTCATTTCGGACTAGTTATCATGTAATGAAATGAAATGAATCGGGCTTTAGGCCACCTTTGTGCACATATAGGCTAAACTGGGCCAAGAGAACCTCCTGAGGATGGTGAGATGTTTGAGATGACACTGTCCTCCAGACACAGGATTCGAAATTCGAGCCCTGGCGGTCTGAGGCCGAGCACGCTACCTCTCGGTCACGGAGGCTCCCCACAATACTAACTTTCACACGTGGATGGGGAAGAAACATTTTTTATTTCTTTGAAACCGCCGAGACCGGGAACCGAACCCCGAACTCTGGCGTGAAGGGCCGCGGTGCTAACCACTACCCTAGGGCCCCCGCCCTATCATGTAATAGCCAGGGTTTAATATCAGACTGAATATTCATCACCAGGTGGCGCATGTTGACGGAGGCAAACTGTTACACGGCAAACACGAGACGTTTGTCCGAAGTAGGATCAATATTGGCCCATTGTCGCTTCGACATTAAACCAAGGTTGGGTGAGCGTCTTGTGTTAAACGGGATATATATATATAAACAAGAAATCTTGATAATAATCAACAGAAAAAAGAATAACTCAGAAACATCAGAAACATGTACGTGTCTTGAAGAAGAATTTTCGAATGAAATTTCTCTCAAGAGAAGGTTCCCATTCTTTCACTACTTCAACGGAATTTATGTTAAAGTGGACAAAAAACTGCAGCAAACTGAAATAATTTCACTATCAAATGAAAATTGTTTTCCTGTACCAGACAGTCTAAAGGGCATTTTAAATATAATGTACTTATACCCTATGCGGAGTCGTTTGTTGTTGACTGATTCCCTGACGAGAGATACAAACAGCCAAGCCGAACTGTGGATGCGTATTCTCAAAAAGATATAATAAAACGCAAAAAGAAATTCAGTCCTACTAACTTCATTAAAGTGATGCATCCCGGCATAAAGGGGAGGCTGATAACATACGAAAGTCAATAATCGACGAAACAAATGCTAAAGACATATTGAATAGAAAGAGCTCCCCATAAAAAGGACGTATTATACATATCCACTGTCAATTCACTGCACCTAAAAAAGCAAAAATGCAGGACACACCACACGAGACTATGGAAGGGGATAGACGACAAAATTGAATCATTCAATATGGCAAAATGGGATGTTTCATATGTCAACATGCAAAGTTTTACATTCAATAGTCTATTTCATTTCTCATCCCACTTGATCACATGCTTCTAAATAGTAAAATGTATATTTCAATTAGCCAATGTCAATGTCATCGTTTAATGTGTTATTTTACAGTTTCAAACAAGCAACTGCCATTCTCTAAACTTCGAATGACCAGGATGATTGTGTGTTGGCCTGCATTCTACATTCCAATTTGTGAATTGCATTCCGCTCGTTTTCATGCCCTATTCCGACGACAGAGAGCGCCACCGCAGCTACTGGAAGAGGCGTGGCTCAGTGGACTGTGGTAGATTGGTAGACGGACATTGAATATAAATCTACAAGATAGTCATTTTATATAGTCGAATTATCCTGCCATAATGATTAAAAGTATTTTGTCTTTCTATAGGGCCCATGCCTACATGACAAAGCGAGGCATCTGCAATAAATATGCGTTTATTTGTTAATGAATAAATTAAGAGTTTTTTCGTCGCAAATGAATATACTGCTAATTGCAGAGTATTATCATACATGCCGATCACGTGAACGTCTCGTGGTGTACCCCGACGCTATCCTAACAAACGCGACTCACTGATACAATGTTGGATCAATGTTGGTCCACGATCTGCGACACTGGTCCGTCATTGAACCAGCATTGGGTGAATATATCGTGTTTGCTGGGATATACACGCACTTCTCAGAAACTATGAGACGTTGGTCCAGTGTTGTTTGAATGTTTCCCAAAGTCTGCGACGCTGGCACAATTTCCCCTCAATATTAGGTTACGGCTGATGTGTCCAGGATCACGCCATTGGATGGGGAGGGTGGTATAGCACTAGCTACAGTTGTCACACGACACACGGTGTTGCTGCGACGTTGAATCAACGTCAATGACGTTGATTCAACGTATCAACAACGTCGTGTGCTCAGTGGTATTAGTCCAATATTCTATTAAAAATGTACCACTGTCTGCGACGCTGGCCCAACAATAAAACATCTTTGAATCACCGCATTAAAACATTTATTCCTGTAGTATGAAAATGTCCACCCATTAAAAATTGTGTCTGGTTTTCGTGATACAAAAAATGGCTAATTGAAAAATACTCACGCATATGTAGCCTACAATTATTCGTGAAATATATAACATAGATGAGGTGGAGCAAAAAAAGCATACCCTTTAGTTATGTACATGACTAAAAAAATCTAAAATTGCAAGAATTGTTCTCATAGTCTAAATATATACCAAAGGACTAAAATATTTTAAATATATATGCCAAATTTCGTGGAAATCCGATAAAAATTGAAGTTAAAGTCAAATATTTCAAAATGTCCATAGGAAAATATTCCTCACTTAAAAGGACCCCGTGGGATGAGACATATTCATTTTTTGTCAATTTTGAAAATGTATTTTATCTGAAGCCACATAGCCTACTGATCTTAACTGAAAATACAGAAAAGTCAAAAAACAATTTTAAAGCACCGAAAAAGAGTGAAATAATTATATTTCCAGGTCGTATATTGCCATGTAAACAAAACAAGTCAGTAATATACAGCACTTTACACCACATATTCTCACGCCTTGGACGGTGAGATCAAAGCAATCGCCGCTAATTGGTGTCTTGTAGTCAGGACATGAGGGGATACACCTGCAAAACTGATTGCCTGCTCAACGCTGGGCCGACGGCATCAACATGTGGCCCAATGCTGTAGGAACATTCAACCGTCCTTTAGCAAGTGTTTAGGTGAACAAAAAGTTTGTTTGGGCTTTAAACGGATTCATAGAAATGTTGATGAAAAATATTTTTTAAAATCTAAAAACTCTGAAAAAAATGAAATCATGATCTGGGGGATGCACTACTTCATTACAAAACTAAAAACAAAAATTGATGTCATCCCAAGGAGCTGCTTTAACCAAAAAGAAGGAATGACAAACAGTCATTTTTATGTAGGCCTACATTTAGGACATCAGAATAAAACAAATATATCATGCTGTCATCATCATGCAGTAAAATCTCCCAAAATGTCTCTGGGGAAATATTATTTGGAGCAACTATCATACTGTTTAAATTGCATGCAATCCTCTTTAACGCGCAATAATGTGGTACTATTTTTATTATCTGGAACTAATTTTGTAACGTGAGGTTGAACGCATGATAGAAACCAGCACATATCTCTTGTGCTGCTTAAGCGCATTGCCTGTGTTGGTCGTGTTCATCATGACTGTTATCATCAGTCATGTTCAAGGTGATGAAAAATAATTTTACTAGGATTTTAGGTTATTTATTTTAGTCAAATTGATAAATACTAAGTGGTAAAGGATTAATTATTGGCGATGGTATAGTTTATTTGTAAATTTAGGAAACAGAATATACTTACTTGGAAGACGTTATAGTGGGATCAGACTAAACTGCGGCTGCGACTAAATATTTGACAACCAAAAAATACAGGTGAACACACAGTAGCATCAGGTAATGGCAGCAAGAAGTCACCTGATCAATCTAACTGGCTTTAAAATGATATTTAACCATCAAAACCTGGGTATGGACACCTCATATGTGCAGATATCACTTATAATGTCCGAGATATGACACAAAGTATAATTTTCGGTAATGGCGGGTCATTTTGCCCCGGTTTACCCTTTTTGGACAATTCTGTGAAATGTACCCTCCTATAACTGGCTTTATAATGTTATACTGTGAAATCTCTTACTCCTGGTGAAATATTTTTGGGGAGGGTTTAAATTGAAATTATTTAATATAGGATATTTTTTTATTTCATTCACCAAAACATATTGTAGCGGATCGATTTGTCAGTCCGGATTTTTCAGGACGGGGGGGATAATTTGAGACTAAGAAGTATCGGACTAAATTTATTTTTATTAAATTTGTCTAAATTTAGCTACCAGCCTAAATTTATATTTCAACAGAAGACTGACAATAAGGTGCGATATGAGTAAAATACATTAGCTGATGACTGTACATTAGTCAAGTTATTTGATAAAACGTAAAAAAGTCCCAATGGTCCCCAGTCTCCCGTAGGGCCTACTCTTAATGTATATTTGTCCATAGATGCTCAACCAGAATTTGTGTAACAGGGGTCACGGTAGAGCGCATTTAAAAATCAATGGCACTCTAAAACATCTACCAAATTATAATTATCACTTAAATGGAATATCATTCTATCATATTAGTGTCTCATTAAAATATAATAACTTTAATTCAATGCTACGTAGCTTGTAGAAAAGAGGGATGAAGTCAACTGGAAAAGCACATGTGTTTGTTCACTTTTTGACTTGCACTTCCAACCTCTGATCCGTGTAGGCTTACCAATCTATCCCGATCCATAGGCCACGCCTCTTTTGGTAAGTTGTTTAGCTGAGGTGGCGCTCTCTGTCGTCGGAATAGGGCATGAAATCGAGGGGAATGCGAACTGCAATCTAGAATTAGGCAGTCAGAGAATGGCCATTACAGTATCAAACTTGTCACACTGCATGTTTGAAATAGCAAAATAGCACATTAAACGATGGCATTGGCTAAATTAAAAGATGCATTTTACTATTTAGAATAATGTGATTGAGTGGAATGAGAAATGAAATATTGAATGTAAAACTTGGGATGTTGGCATATGAAAGTTGAAACATCGCATGATGCCACATTGAATTTTGTCGTCTATCCCCTTCCATAGGTAATGGCAGCAAGAAGTCACCTGATCAATCTAACGGGCTTTAAAATGATATTTAACCATCAAAACCTGGGTATGGACACCTCATATGTGCAGATATCACTTATAATGTCCGAGATATGACACAAAGTATAATTTTCGGTAATGGCGGGTCATTTTGCCCCAGTTTACCCTTTTTGGACAATTCTGTGAAATGTACCCTCCTATAACCGGCTTTATAATGTTATACAGTGAAATCTCTGACCCCTGGTGATATTTTTTTGGGGAGGGTTTAAATTGAAATTATTTAATATAGGATATTTTTTTATTTCATTCACCAAAACATATTGTAGCGGATCGATTTGTCAGTCCGGATTTTTCAGGACGGGGGGGATAATTTGAGACTAAGAAGTACCAGACTAAATTTATTTTTATTAAATTTGTCTAAATTTAGCTACCAGCCTAAATTTATATTTCAACAGAAGACTGATAATAAGGTGCGATATGAGTAAAATACATTAGCTAATGACTGTACATTAGTCAAGTTATTTGATAGAACGTAAAAAAGTCCTAATGGTCCCCAGTCTCCCGTAGGGCCTACTCTTAATGTATATTTGTCCATGGATGCTCAACCAGAATTTGTGTAACAGGGGTCACGGTAGAGCGCATTTAAAAATCAATGGCACTCTAAAACATCTACCAAATTATAATTATCACTTAAATGGAATATCATTCTATCATATTAGTGTCTATTAAAATATATTAACTTTAATTCAATGCTACGTAGCTTGTAGAAAAGAGGGATGAAGTCAACTGGAAAAGCACATGATTGTGTTTGTTTACTTTTTGACTTGCACTTCCAACCTCTGATCCGTGTAGGCTTACCAATCTATCCCGATCCATAGGCCAGGCCTCTTTTGGTAAGTTGTTTAGCTGAGGTGGCGCTCTCTGTCGTCGGAATAGGGCATGAAATCGAGCGGAATGCGAACTGCAATCTAGAATTAGGCAGTCAGAGAATGGCCATTACAGTATCAAACTTGTCACACTGCATGTTTGGAATAGCAAAATAGCACATTAAACGATGGCATTGGCTAAATTAAAAGATGCATTTTACTATTTAGAATAATGTGATTGAGTGGAATGAGAAATGAAATATTGAATATAAAACTTGGGATGTTGGCATATGAAAGTTGAAACATCGCATGATGCCACATTGAATTTTGTCGTCTATCCCCTTCCATACGAGACCGTCTCAATACATTCACAGCTAGTCACCAAGTTAACAACAAATAAGAAATAACAAGACGAACAGATGAAACTAGGCTATATTTCTGGCAACATGAATAGTAACATGAATAAATTCGTTTTTCTCATAATTATTGTATTGACGACTATGTTTTCAGTGTAATTTCATGGATTTAGGCCTACAGTGCCCTTGACTAAGCCATCCACCATTTAATTGTAGACGATGCTGCAGTGCTAGGCAATGTCCTGAGAAGTAACTATCAAAACTTTGTCATACATGATGATGGAATATATCAAATCGTGAAAATATAGTTTTTTTTAACAGAATAATAAAAAACACAACTTCGGCAACCACGAGATAATCACCCTGTTTGTCGAATCTTAATGCTGGACCACCATCTGTGACGTTGACAAATGCCAGTTTAGATGTTTGTGTTTGGGGTAGACTCATAATTATCAGGGTATCTTCGCATTTCACCATCCTCCTGGCCCAATTTAGCCTGTATGTGCACAAAGGAGGCCAAAGACGGGCATTAGGTTTATACATGTTTTGTTTCTAGGTGGAATATGTCGAGTAGGTTGAGTTTACTATAGTGGTAGCTGTGGAGTGGTAGTAATAAATCCATGTTATTTGGGGACGTGCACGACCTGTCATTTTCGTCTAGTCAACTAGCCAGCATCATAATATCATAGATTATGACATGTCAAGATACTGATAACCAAATAATGATATCAGCATGTGTGCAGCGTTTTTGCTAAATATTAGATAATATTATTTGTCAGTTGAAACCACAGGGTCATGCAAGAGACCCAGTCTTTCCCAATAACGTCAGACCGACCGGACATGTCTGGTAAAACAGAGGTAGATCCGACAAAATACCCAGCCACATCTGACCTACAATCCGGCTATTTTTGGTCAGTTTTGTTTTTTTATCGTTTTTTTGGTGAGAATTGGCCATTGACCACCTACTGTCTGGTGCAATTTCTGTTGATCTGGTAAAAGTGTCAAGTTTACAGGACCTACTGTCCAGTGAAATGTTGACCTTATTGGGAAAGACTGGGAGACCCCCTGTTAAAATGAAACAGCCCTGCTCATTCAAAAGAGACATCCCAGCAAACACAGAAAGAAACATTTTAATGATATTTAGAATATGTTAGACTAAATGTATTAAAACCTCGGATCAACAGAATATTTAAAACGGTATTTAAAAATATTATGCAAAAACATCATTATAAAAATGGTTTAAAACATTTTTATAATATTTACATATTAAGCCTATGTTAAAACAACGAATATTTTAAAAATAATCTAAAAATGTCTTAAGAACGTTTTGCACAATATTTCTATTTATTATTTTATGGTATTCTGTGGACCCGACATTTTAATATTGTAAACAATTTTCAAATGACATTTTAAAAATGGTTGAAAAATGTTTTGTGTTGCTAGGATGGCCATTTGTGTGAGGTCCATTCTTTTCAATATTGTTATAGATTAGTCAGGTGATTTTCAGAACTTTTCTCGATTTTTGACCGGATGGATGGGCAAGCAAAAAATATTCGAAATTTTAAAACATTGATAACTTTGAATGACCCTTATATTGCTGTGGCTAAATTCCAAACTTATGTGAGTTAAAAATTAGTTAATTATACCAGTTTTCTTTGAATTGACATTTGCTAATATAAAGGCATAGAGCCGAATTATTATGTAATTGGAATTCGCCTTCACATAATTGAAATGAGGACTAACTGCATTGCTTTGCAAAGCCAAAAGGCAATAACTGCTTACTTGAAAAGTAAGCAGTTACTGCCTTTTGGCTTTACAAGACAGTGTAGGATTTTCATCGAGTCAAATAGACTGAGTGTGTTTTCGTTGGCACTTGGTCCCTTATATGTAGGTCTGGGGCCCGCCTCACTAACAATCTTAAAATTATGATTATCTTAATTTTCTCTCATGTGGGTTTAATGTTCGGCCGGCGTCGCAGACGTTGGGCCGACATTAAAACAACATTGATTTAAAGTACGTCTTGTGTTCGCTGGAATGTTATAAATACCCAAATTATTAACCCTCCACGTGCTAATTTACGTTTTCAGCCTCTTTATTTGTACTTCGAAATTGAAAATTTGCAAGATAAATTACTCTAAAAATTGCTACATTAATATGTTTTAATTCATAATGTACATATAAGTATTTTTTATACACGTGACGTTGTGGGTTGCGTTAGCGAGACACAACATCAGGTGGGTTGAAATTTAAATTTGAAAACTTAGCGCATGTTGAACGATCATTTGATCGTCAGTGTGCTAGTGTGTGTTAGTGTGTGTTACCTTAAATCACCTTTTCTATCCTGGGGACAGAAGAATATTTTTTAATGCCATGCCCTTTTTTATATTCCTGGGTGAAGTCTTTGAAAAACCCGAGTCAACTCCAGCGTTAACTATTGTAGACCACTATACACTATGTATAGGATAAAGCCCGAGGAGGTCTACATTCCCTTAGCTGCGAAAAAGGCCGAGGCCTTTTTACAGCTAAGAATGGAGAACCCCCGAGGGTTTTAACTGATCTAAAAAACATCCGACCACAATGGGGAATTCTCATAATCAACAGCTCGTTCGTTCGACTGATTATAGTACCATGAGGCCTACCATGATATTGGTCTACAATATCTCGCCATTCCCAGCTAAGAATGTCGTGGTCGGACAAAGAAAATAATAGAATTTTTTAACCTACAAAGACAACCATTGGTAAGGTGCTGTCGACCAACCACCCACCCACCCCTAATACAAAAGACGGGACATGAGAAATTGTGTAGCAAACCCATTCCGTTTCTGATGCAAAATTGGAAACCTATATACATATCTCATTTTTATGTATCAGAAGACAAAAACTACTCTAAAAAAATCGCAAAACGGTAATACGTAAGGGGCAGTCAACCACCCAGAAAACACAAAACATGTGTATAACATTTGTACTACGTCGGCCCAACGTCTTCGACGTTGGTCCAACATTGTACAAATGTTATACAAATATTTTGTGTTTGCTGGGTACCCACCTACCATGCGAACTTTTGCGACGGCCCCTAACTGTTGTTTGTGGCTTGTTGCAGCTGCTGCTGTTCGCCATGTTAACAACTGTAACTGCTTATTTGAAAAGTAACCAGTTACTGCTGATTAGGCCTACTTAGTACCAAAATAATATTATACCTTGTTGTCAGAGCGATCTTATTGGGCGCTACTTGAAATCCATGATCTTATCATGCATCAAATCTTATCATTACCGTTATCCTTATCTCCAGGTTACTTAGTCTTAATACTTGGCTTACATGAGTTTCACATTAGCCAATGTCATCTTAGTAAAGTGGGCATCAACAACAGAATTTAAAGTCAGCTGTCAAAAACAACACTTTATTCATATTCAGTGTTTTATACTGTGGAAGCACGCACAATAAAATTATGTTATCTAAGGTGTATTTCAACCAAAATTTTCATCATTTTTTCTGTCTAATATTTATTAACAAGCAAATCGACAGTTTTATTCTGTAGTTTGTCCTATTATCGCCCAGGCTTTGGGGCAATAACTAAAAAAATCCGTCCACCGATGAAAGTAAACACAAATTCAAATTGAAGAAACTAGGCTGCCATGGTTTATTTTAGACAATATTTGTGACTTAAACGAAACAAATGATTTCACGACTAGCACTATATATTAGTCCATAAGTAGCATACTATATAGTCCAATACCATAGGCCAAAGCAGCATATAGAATTGGGGAAAACGTCAGTAGCTTCATTGGCGCACTATGCAATGGCACGCATGCGCAGAATGGTCAACATCCGCATGAGTGGGGTCCACCACAAATATTATGGTTCAGTGAAGCGGATCCAGAAGGGTTCAGGGGTCAGGGGCTCACTTTCATAGAGCTCGGCAACACTAATGAATCGCTTACTCAGACTATTTCCATATTTGAACGTTCTTGAAATTGCGTCAGAAAATGAGATTAAAAAGCTTATTTTGAGTTCATCGTCAAAATCATGTGATTTGGACCCCATTCCTAAAAGCGTATTGAAAAATTGTCTTGATATATTAATAACTTCCATCACTGACATAATTAACATTTCAATGGAAACTAGTACATTTCCTCAAAATTTCAAAGAAGCTCATGTAAGACTACTACTTAAAAAAACATCTCTTCCTAAAAACGAACTGAAAAATTACAGGCCTGTATCCAACTTGAGTTTCATATACAAAATCTTAGAAAAGGTAGTATGCAATCGGCTGCAAACTCATCTAAAAAATAACCATCTATCTAATTCATTACAATTAGCCTACAGGACACATCATTCTAAAGAATCAGCGCCACTGAAAGTGCATAACGATGTCAATATTAGTATGGACAAGGGTGAAGTTACGGCTCTGACCTTGCTTGACTTGTCGGTCGCCATCGACACAATTGACCATGCTACATTAATAGATAGACTTTCTGATTGGTATGGGATATCTGGCCAGGCTCAAATTTGGCTTTCTTATTTGCAAAATAGGCACCAATCCGTAAAAATTAAAGACACTCTGTCAGATAAAGTCACACTCTCATATGGAGTTCCACAGGGCTCTGTGCTGGGACCAGTGCTTTTTACCTTATACACTACACCACTCAGCGCCATTGTATCTAGTTTTGACATAAACCACCATCTTTATGCCGATGATACTCAAATTTACATGGCTTTATCAATTTCAAACGCTAAGGAATCTTTTGAGAAGTTACAACAGTGCTTACTTGGTGTGTCGGCCTGGATAATAGGGTCTAAGCTGAAGCTTAATCCTAGCAAGCGATCATTTCTTCTCATTGGGACCAAACTTCAGCGTGAAAAATTCTTGCATAATTCCCATGCTTAATTCTAAGTCAAGACACAAATCCATCTTCATCAACCGAAAATCTTGGTGTAGTATTTGACAGTAGCCTGAATTTCCGAAAACACATATCCCAAATATGTAGGAAATGCTTCTATCATATCCGTGACCTGCTTCGAATTCCTTTGATCTTGCCAAGCAAATTGCAGTGGCACTCGTCAGTAGCAAGTTAGATTATTGTAACTCACTTTTTCACAATATGCCAGAAAAGGATATCGCTAGATTACAACGCGTTCAGAACTGCCTTGCAAGAATGGTAACCAAGGCCCCACGATTTAGTCGTTCAATCTCTTTTCTAAAACGATTACATTGGCTTCCTGTCAAGTTTCGTATTCATTTTAAAATATGCGCAATAACTTTTCGAACCCTAAAAAACAACCAACCTGCATATCTGGCTGACTTACTTGTTCGGCCAAAATGCTCAAAATATCTACGCTCCACAAATTTAAATATATTTGCTGTTCCTCATATAAAGACTACGACTGGGTCATGAGCTTTTTCTATATCTGGTCCAGCCTTATTGAACGCCCTGCCTGTGCCAATACCTAATGCCCAAACAATCTTAACATTCCGGAAATTACATAAATCTCACCTATTTGACCTGGCTTTCCAACCCTAGCCCTTCAGCAGCCCGGCTCTCTGTTGACGAACCTGCTTTGGCCTCGATTATGACACATGATTGATTGACTGATTGATTGATTGATTGATTGATTGATTGATTGATTGATTGATTGATTGATTGATATATTAACATTTTTCTTTTTAGCTTTAATTAAGTAATTATGAAAATTGTGTATAAATAAAATAGAAGATTATTTAATAATAAATAGCTCACGTCAAGCCATTTATACGATTGCCACGTCCAGGCCATTGCGAGGGTTTAATTAAGCCTATTTAAAACATCATGACGCTCATTCACTAAGGTCGTGAGTTCACACCTACATGTATGACGTAATACCTGACGATGTCTTGTGACTCGTGGTCATCGATGTCGATGTTTACATACATGTACTTAATTGATCGTGGTTCTAAATCAGCGGGGGGGGGGGGGGAAGTGTCGGAAATGTCTGACCGGGTGAGTTGTGTTTAAGATTAAGCACAACTTACATCTTACGGCATAATGAATGATTAATTGAGGAGTCGCACCTTAGTCTGATGTTGCTGAAGTCTTCCCTATTCTGAATCTTATGTGAACCGTTCTGTTTCTCTTTTTTTTCTGTTCAGTATTTTTTTTTAGATTTGAACGAGGTGGACAGGCCGTTGTTTCGCGGTTTTATCTTATCAAGATGGTCTATATACGGTAAATCTAGGATCAACAAAATGTATACCTAAGTCGCCCTTATTCGTACTTTCTTGTACTTCACTCGCCGCAACTCGTCATTAATTCGTACATATATTGCCGGATCTCGTGTAGACTCGTCTAAAGCCGTACACTCTCGTAGAAAAGCATACAGCGGACCCGGGAAAAAACTACCGCCGATGGGATAAAAATAACAGTACGAAGTTAGGGCCAGTTGTGCCCGACAGGTACAGAAATGTCCACCACAAGATATGTCCGCAAAAACAAATGTCCGCCACAAGATATGTGTGCAAAATCTTGTGGCGGACATTTCTTCTTGTGTCTTTTGCGGACATATTTTGTGGCGGACATTACTTTTTTCGTTTTTTTTTCGGCCATATCTTGTGGAGGACATTCCTTGTTTGGATCATGGACATATCTTGTGGCCGACACTTTTTTTGTATTTTTTGCGGACATATCTTGTGGCGGACATTTCCTTTTGCGTTTTTTTTGAGGACATAAATTATCTTGTGGGGGACATTTCTTTTTGGTGCTGTTCTTTGGAATTCCATTGCAGGTTTAATTGATCATTATTGTAGTTTTAGTATTTTTAAATTTCATCTTAAGCAATATATCAGAACAACATACTGGTATTTATATTTTCAATTAGGTAAAAACTGATTATGTCTTTCATTTTGTTATATTGTGTCTAATGTAATTATATTTTCCGAGCAATAATATAGTTAGCAACTTTTATTATCATTATACTGTCATTATTTTATACTATTCATCAATACTTTATCAAGTTTTCCAGAGATTGATCAAATATAGGTTTGTGTGTTTTTTTGCACTTTGCACACTTTTTTTCTACAGAACTGGGTAATTTTTTATTGTTTTATTTGTTGCAAACGCTTATGCCACTGGGCGTCAGTTTCTTTTGTCAAACTCATGATTTGATGATATATTGTAGGCCTACTTGTTTTTGTTTTTTTCTGTGACAATAAACCTATTGAACTATTGTACGTTTTTGAGGACATATCTTGTGGCGGACATTTCTTTTTGCGTTTTTTTGGCAGACATATCTTGTGGCGGACATTTTTGTACCTGGCAGACACAACTGCATGGGCCTAACAAGGCTAGCTACCTCTCCATAAATGCCTTACCGTTTATACCATACTGGAGGCCGCCCAACCGTTTTTTATTGTTCCAGTCAGCCATTTTATTGCCAGAAGTGCCGATCGAGCAAGCGGCTTAAAAATTTCAACAATGTTAATTCTGTTCGCTATTCTTGAGTTACAGTTCAAATGTTTGGATTTTGGCTTAATTGTTTTCATCCAGCTGATATTAGCAGGTACCAGACGTTGATCCAGCGTTGAGTTAACGTATTGTATTGAGTGTAGAGTGAGGAGGTATTGCTGATTGTGAGACGCATTTATGTGAATTTTATAAATTTAGTCAACGTATTTTTCCAACATAATACTATTAATAGCAGCATGCTTAACAAGTTGATATGGTGTCACCACACAATCTTCCATTTTATAACCCAAACCCATACAATTATTATCCTCAAAACTAAAAATTAAGGTTTACCAGACAAATGAGTGCACGGCTTGTAGGACTCTTGAGCTCACAATATGTAGAGCTGTTAATTATTTACTTCACACAGTCATTTCCAAGAAATGTAAATTATCATTGTGAATAGTTTCAATGATATACCAATATTTATATAATGCTTTAACAAAATGATTATGACAGAGTATGGTAATCAAGACTTATTTTTTTGTACAGGAAACATATATTTCATACATACGCCATATGGTCGGAACAAAACATCAACATTTATTCTCTTATTTTAAAAAAATGTCCATGGTGGGAAAACAGTTCTGAAAAAAGTTAAAGCAGAAGAGAAAGGGAAAGACAGATTGTCTGTGCTGCCTCATGCTGGCTACGGGCCTGAATATCACCCATTTTAATATGCACGCTATATAGATAATAGATAAATATAAAGTTCCACAGACAGTGCGTATATAAAGTCTATTATATTTTGACACAATATTGATTAATTGCGGTCCATTGATGCGGCCCACGGGGCTACTTTAGATGATGTGATCACAGTGGTATTTAGACCTCTGGCACGTAGTTCAGCGTTCATCAGTTGGACTTCCTGAGCTTCCTGAACCAGGGCGCAGCAGCCGCAAAAGCATACAGTGAGGTAATCTCCACAACAGGATCCCGGTATGTTCCTCCTCATTCTTATCTCTCCTCTCTGCCTCATCCAGAGTAGCTGTGTGGTGTAGCCGCACAGGAAAAGGAGTATGTAGGCAGAGAACCCGTCACCGTACAGCTCAGATGCCGTCATCCCAAACGACACGCAGGGTGAAAGAAAAGCCAGCAGGCATAAGGTGCAGTTGTCAAAGCAGCCCAATAAACTGTGACTCCAACGTCCCACCGTGTGTGGGTTCCCGCTTAGTCCTATGGCTGTTACAGTAGTGGATTGAGCATACGAGACTGGCTGTACTGCAGGCATTGGAGCTGGCATAGGCGCTGGCATTGGAGCTGGTCCTGCAGTGCATTCATGCTGCTGATAAGGTGGTGGTGGTGGTTTTTCAGGGACTGTCGGTGTCACGATCGCTTCATTTGAAGCGGAGCCGCTTGGTACATCACTAGTCTCAGGAGAAATCACCGCACCTCCGCCTTTGGTCTCCATGCTGTGACTGAAGAGAAAACGAAGGAGTGTAGACTGCTTACTATTGTCTACTATAGATGAGATATATGATCTACTGATAACGTCAATCATTCATGATAACCGCCTGTAAGATATAATATTCATAGACATATATGTACATGTATATCAGACGCGGATCCAGAGGGGGGGGGGGGCACGCCCGCCCCTTTTTTGCGCCAAATTCTTTAAAAATCCCCTAAATTGGCCAAAAATATCTTGGTGGCGAGCCCCAGAACTCTCAGCGCCCCCTTCTATTTGAAATTATGGATCCCTGTATATGACGGCGTCTTATATAATTAAAGCCTACAATGGACACAGGATGTGTGGAACACGATGCTTGCAAAAAAAATACATTACTATTAAATTTTGTAAATAGACTTTGAACCTAAACCTGTATTGTTTCAATACATTTGTTGTTTAAAGCTGCCTGCTTGGAAAGTCGGAGAGCGTGGATTTGTCCCCTTAAAATGTTTCTTATCCACCCATTCGTGAAGATTCAGTATTGTGGGGAGCCTCCGTGACCGAGAGGTAGCGTGCTCGGCCTCAGAGCGCCAGGGCTCGAATTTCGAATTGTGTGTTCAGAGGGCAGTGTCATCTCAACATCCTCAGGAGGTTTGAATATCCTGCCATAGCCTACATGTGCACAAAAGTGGCATAAAACCCCATTCATTCATCTAGCACGGTTTGCCAGATATTATGGCCCTAAGACATTTTGAATATGATCAAGTTAAAACAAATTTAGGCATACAGATGATGACATGTGGGTGTGGCGATTGAGCGTTTTTGCTACACTCGCTCGATAATGGGTTCTGGGCATGTCTAAGGGATTTACCACCAGACATGCTCAGACGGTCAGAGACCTTGGTTTCGCTGGACAATTTATTGCTGAAACACTGTGGCCTTTCGCACAGCTCCGACATCCTCGGATAGGATAGTCCTCAGAGTAGTTGAAGGTGACTCCATTCATCCCACATGAGAGACATAATCGAATGTCAAACATTCTATTGCCCTATCATGGCGACAGTAATGCCTGCACCGAAGCAAGAGCTGCATTAGCACTGCTGTTGAGTGGAGGAACCAGGGTACGACTCTGGAAATCAGCCCAAACTCCCACAGTTCAGTGACACTACAAAGTTATATGCGCACCTTAATACAGTGGTGATCACAGAGCTGCACTCCAGCCTCTTAACTCAAAAAACACGTATTGAGACAATTCACCTACGTTTTCTTATGTACAATTAACAAGCCTAAATTCAGCTGAAGTAATTATGAGACTACTAAATGAATCAAGTCTTTCATCGGTTAAATGAAAGTTTATTTTGTCTTCGATATCCACCAAATAATAATAAAGAGGAAGTTGATGTGTAAAGCCAATCTTGTTTTTTAGCATTTTATGAAGGTATATTATATAGGATATTCATCTAGGTGACATTTTGTATACAAATGACCACCTTTAACCTTTAGAGTGCTACATTCTAAAATATAAATCATAACCTACTTGAAGTGGCGATTCACTACCGGCACCTATGCCATCTATGCCAATTTTGCTAATTTAACGGTCACTTCTCTTACTATTTTTATTTTTTGAGGAACAAACCCAACGGCTTAAATGGCTATATAGACATGATTTAGCACTTTAAAGCAACAAAATCATCTTGTCCATAGACTGGAACTGCAATTTTTTTTAAATTTTCGTGTTGCACAATTACAAGTTAAAAGCGAGATATCAAGACAAAATTCCCGTATTTCTAATTTTGGACATGCATGTCCGAAATAAGAAATCGGGAATTTCGTCTTTATATCTCGCTTAACTGGTAAATGCGCAACACAAAAATAAAAATTAAATTTTGCAGTTTTAGTTTATGGACATATTTACTTCATATGGTCATATTAAGAAGCCAAAATAAAAACAAAAATATTTAACCTGATTGTGTCGCTTTAAGGGTAACCTCTTAAGCAACAATCATGACTACAATCTTGTTGAGAATTTTAAGTAGGATTTAAAATAATACTTTTTGGAGGTGGAAAGTGACTTTATTGACCCTTTCAGCGCGGGGACCGACTTTAGATGACAGAATCTGATAGATATCAGATTCTAATGTCTAAGACTAAAGTCGATCCTTGAGCTGAGAGAGTAAAATATTTATAATGGCCGTAAACCCATAACATAGGTGTTCAAAGGAAGCGGGAAGAGCTAAGTAAGACAGTTTTTGATGATTTCAAATTGAAAAAACCTTTGGTAAGCAAGATTTGAAAATATTTCACCTCAGATTAACAAGACTTTTATCGCTCAAATTTTCATTTTTTCAAATTTCCCAATTTTGCAATCAAATTTGTTTCATTTATTTGAAGTTGTGGATTAGATTAACCTCTTAAAGTGTAAGTTTTCACCTGCTTGAAGTACATTGAAATTACTCATATTAATTTGAGACGAAACATTTGGAAATCTAGATGTCTAAACACTCATTTCATTCCCGACAAATATGAATTAACCTGTTAAAAAATTAGATAAAAAACTATTATAGTCATGATTAGTGCTTAGCCCTTGAAGCGCTGGAATACTTTCATATAAACCATGGAGACCAAAGGTTTTTTTTTCAATTTATCCATCTTAATATCGTCATAAATGTCTTAGCTGTTTCCGCTGCACTTGAATACCTATGTTATGGGTCTACAGCCATTATGAATATGTGTACTCTCACAGTGCGGGTATCGACTTTAGACGTCAACTAGTCCTTCCTAAAAAATATCACTTGTCCTTCCTAATAATTGTCAAGCAGGGGCACTCGCTCATTGAAATTGAATTCGTCCTTCCCAGATTGTTGGTCATCTCGGAAGATCGGACGGGGCCAAATTCGAACCCTGCATCAGAAGTCGATCCCCGCACTGTAAGGGTTGAACATATTAAAAAATTAAACGATTTTTTTCAGTATTTTATGTCGTATTTTGGAATATGCAGAATTACTAATCCAACATGCAAATGAGGGGTACTATATCAGTAATGTCATTCCTTTTTTGATGCAGCATCTCATGTACTTTAAGATTGTTGTTTTGTATAAAACCTTTCCCACAAAAACAGCAATGAAATGGTTTTTCTCCTGTGTGTGTTTTCTCATGGTCCTGCATCGTGCGCTTCTGGTAGAATCTCTTAGTGCAGTGACTGCATTCAAATTTTTTCTCTTCGTTGTGCTGCTTCTCATGTCGCTGCCTGTTTCCAACACTAGAAAACGTTTTGTTGCAATACATACATGTAGTCATATCTTCATCTAAATCAGATCGGTGAGTATTTAGCCTGTGATTTTTCAAATCTAGACGAGATTCAAATCTTTTACTGCATTTTAAACAGTAGAATAAACTGTGTTCTCTACCTTCGTGAAAACGTCTGGTACCATCCATTTTAAAGAACTTGCCACAAGATCCCCTACACAAAAAATTGTTTGACTCATTATGTCCTTTTGTATGCCTTGACAATGCTCCTTCAGTTGTAAAGCCTTGCCCACAAATACTGCAGAATGCAGCAATTTCCTGTGTGTGTTCTCTCTTGTGTCTCTCCAAATCCGTCTTACGCATATATTTTTTATCACACAAGTCACAGGTTAAGGTTAGACCAGTGTGACTTCTCTGGTGAAACCTTAGAAAACCGGCTGATTTGCAGAGTTTGCCACAGTAGTCGCACTGGTACCTTCCCTTCTCATGTATACTCATGTGAATATCAAGTTTTTCAGAGGACATGAACTTTTTACCACACTTATTACAAATTCTCTCATTCAAATGAGATCTTTGGTGTCGCTTTAAATGATAGTGGGTGAAGAATTTCATGTTACACTTTTCACATGAGATGGATTCTTCATTAGAATGGGTTTTCTTGTGCAACAGGAATGTATGTAAGCGAGAATAACTCCTCTTACATATGCTACACATATGGGTTTTACAGGAATTCACATTCTTAGACCGGCATTTACTCTTTTGAACAGTATCCTTTTTACTTTCAATTTTAACCTTGATACAATCAGTAGTGTTTTCATTTTGGTGCGATGGCTTCACCTTTTTTAAACCACACTGTCTTTTTCTGATGTTGTCAGAATCTTGTCCGATTTTTTGCACTGTATTTTTCTTCACAATGGTACCTGCGGAAATATTAGGTGATGCATCCGTATGTTTCTTCATGTGACTTTCAAATTCCCTTGCCGATCTAAATTGCTTTCCACATTCAATACAGGTACTGTTTATGTTTACACCAGTGTCATTGGAAGAAAGTTCTGTCACGCGACTGATCAGAGAATCTGTGCCGGAAACATCCAATTGTTGTCGAAATTTCAAATAGTCTTGTCCTGTAATATAATTATGATGAGGTGCATCTTTGATTACATGATTTTCAGTAACAGTGTATGACACTGGAAAAGCAACTAACACTTCCATTTGTTTATCAGTGGTCTCACTGGCAGATTTGTAGTCATTTGACATATCCATTTTACTCAGCAGATGGTCACATATCCGGCAAAAAATTAACAATTGTCATGCTAGTACCTCCTCTTCAGCTTACCTCTGTCATTTGATAATAGCTCAGTGCACCTGGAAACAAAGATGACAATTAAATATATATTGACCAACCTTGTGATTTATATTTTATATTGATGTGATTTATATTGATGTGCGTCTCGACCATGAGTATAAAAAATTTAATATAAAAAATATAAAAATTAAAAAAAGGCTACTCCCAGGATCTGGTGAAACAGACATAGGCCTACCTGCTGGTCTCGAGTCAACTTGGACCCTAACCAACTCGGACCCTGCTACTAACAGTGTCCCTGCAGTGTCTGACTTGGTAATGGTAGAATAATGTGACGTCTGAGTTGGAATAGTGTCCGACACGTCTGCAACCAACTTGGATCCAATTTTATAGATTTTACAAGCAATATTAAGCCTTATATATATTAAGCCACTATGTTTTTTGGGGATTTATCTGAGCGCGCACATTAACATTAAGGCCGCTCATTACCAAAAAAACATGCATTTTTTTTACCCAGTGAGCGCTGTGCACTGGGTGGTTGCAAATTTCCAAAAAAAGATCATTTCTATAAATAACAAAAGACATTGCTCCAGCTATGTTTTTTAATCACAGTGACCTTAATAATAGTAATATTAAACGCTTAGAATTATATGCCTTATATTAATCTACTCAACACCTTCAACATGAAAGAATGACTTGCTGACATGACTTATTGAATCAATGTAGCAGATATATTTACTCCGCATATTTGCATTGTTGACTATACCAGAGTGCAATTACCAGGTGTCACCTCTATGACATGTGATTGTTAATTACATTTGCTGAACTCTCAGTTTACATCACACTCGGTAATTGCATTTAGAAGATCGCGCCGATGCTTTTAAATATGCTTATCACAGTGAGTGTTGATCAGTAGTAGGCGATGACAACCAGATCTGCTTCTATTATCCACAGTTCTTGTAACTTAATCTTGCTGATTTAACTTCATTATGTTCAAAAACTGATGTTATAAAATGTTCTACCAAAAATGGTAGGCCTGCACCTTTCTATCTACTGTTATAGTCCTAATATAATTGTAATTCCTACAATTGTACTAATAAATTTATTATGAAATATACTAATGAAATGATCTAAATTGTATCTGTGTTCGACTGTATTTTATGAGTTGTAACTGATATGCCTGCCTATTCATATGGCCTAATATGCAGATGGGTCCTAGTAGTGTCCGAGTTGGTTATATAACCATGCCACCAAGGGGTTCGACTAATTAGCCGTGTCTTAGATGTGTCTTAGATGTATTTAAAGCAGGTGACCGAGGTAGGTATAAATATATTGAGTTAAATGATTACCATTTGAAGGCGGTCAGTGGGCGGCCAGTGATAATGCGTGTTTTTCTTTGGGATCATCATATGCCTTGCTCGCTGCGCGACTAGCAAGGCATATTCAATAGGTAGCGCTGTGGGTAAGCGGAGCGAGTCGCCTGAAACACGGCTAATTCAATAGGCTACCGACTAATAAGCCTAGATACACAGAGCCTATAAGAAGGGTCCAAGTAGTGTCCAAGTTGGTTATATAACCATGGGGTTCGACTAATAGGCCTATACACAGGGCCTATCAGAAGGGTCCAAGTAGTGTCCAAGTTGGTGATAATCATGGGGTCCGAGTTGGTATAGCCTATTACTAGTATAGTCTATACTCTATAGGCCAATATAATAGAGTCTGAGGCAGTCCATCAAGGCATCATAGATAGTGTTCGAGTTGGTCTAGGGTCCGAGTTGGTCTAGGGTCCGAGTTGGTATAGGGTCCGAGTTGTCCGGTTACCTACTGGCCCTACTCACTACTGTAGTGTCATGAGTGTAGTGTAACGTTAGGCTTATTTATGTTATTATGTTTCGGGGGCGATATTAAGTGAAAATTAAAGAATTAAACAAGGAAACTATACCTAATGAGGGCGAGGCTAATGTATTTAACGTTGTATAGACTATTCTTCAAACATAGGAGAATTAGAAGGTGTAATAAAAATACCATATAGATCTAATGGTCTAATATGGAATAATTCAGAAAAACTTCCCTTCTTCAAAACAAACAAACTAACGTTAAGATGTATACACTGCAACTAATCCCGTTAACCGGTTAAAACGCCGAATAGGCCTAGCTAGAGGAGCGCGCAGCGCGAGGGCTGACGCGAGATTATGCACTAACGGTTAGTTCTGGTATAAACCTTATAGTGCCTCTCTCTTTTCACCTGGTGAGGTAGGTGATTGTACAAGCATTGGCAAGAAGTCCAGGAGACAAGGAACCAGGGCAGGGCTGCTGAACCATAAAGAAACAGCCGTTTGAGCGACCAGCCACCAGAGTAAAGGGCAAGCCGCAAGGACTGACCCTTTTGAGATATGCTCTGCTTTCTGAGCAGTGTGTTTGAAACCACCATCATGAACCGTCATCGTTAGCCAACCATCCGTGTCCGCCGTGCCATCACCCAAGCTAGCAATGTAATAATAAAGAGCTCATTGCTTAAGACCAGACTCCGCCTCCTGCAGTGCTATGATAGAGTGCCCACTGCCTCATGTGTCTCACAAAACGGCTCCTTTCAGAGCCCCTGTTCTCTGTGGGAACAGGAGTTAAGGAGTTCAACCGATATCTATCAACCGTCAACCGTGTTCTTGTCTCATGCAGTGGTGTGATAGGGAACTCACTGCTTTTGGTATGTCACACAGAACGGCGACCCCAGAGCCCCTGTTCTATGTGGGAACAGGAGCTCAACCGTTATCCATCTACCGTCAACCGTGTTTAAGCGTCAGCCTGGATTGCAGCCAGCAATTGATCCAGAATTGTATTAGAGCCTGATCGTTTTTGAACGATCTCATGATTCAACACGAGATCCTTGAAACACTGTGTGTTTTCAAGTGATCTAAATGTGTTAACCGCCAGTGCCGTCATCCTGGTTTTGATCATAGGGATATTAGTGAGGACATGCAGATCTATTGTTCTCATTCTGTCAAGGTAGGTTATACCAAGTGCTAGTATCAGGCACTTGTTTTGAAAGATCTGAATTTCCTTCACTTGTGATTCCCATAAAGCTCCAGTTATCAGTGAACCATATTCAAGGACAGGGCGTATAAAGCACTTGTAGGCTTTTAAGATGGTATATGGTCTGGCGCCCCAGTTTGTCCCTTTGAGCAACTTCAACATGTTCAGTCGCCTGTAGACCTTTGTCATTAGGTCTTTCATATGGTCTTTGAAGCTAAGCCTTCGATCAAATAGGATTCCAAGCAGTTTGACTGTTTGAGTTTGAATAATAGGCTTACCAAACAGTTCCATATCTATGAGTTCTGGTTTTGGACCGACACTAAACACAATCAGCTGAGTTTGTCCTGCGTTTAGTTTTATCCACCATTTGGAGCACCATGCTTCAATAAGTTTTAAAGCTTTTGATAGCTTTGCCTTCACCCATTTGGCATTGGTTGCATGTGCCCAGATTCCCATGTCATCTGCGAACTGGGAAAGCCTGACATTGAGTGAGCTCATGTCTGGGATATCATTCACATAGATAATGAAAAGGAGAGGGCTTAGGACCGAGCCCTGAAGTGTGCTCGCATTGAAGGTCACCTCCTCTGAACAGTTGTTACAGCAATTGACTTTGATCGTTCTGTCACTTAGGAAAGATGATATCAACCTGACCATCTTCCTAGATAAGCTGCCGTTCATCAGCTTGTATCTTAGCCCGTCATGCCACACTGAGTCAAATGCTTTCTCAACATCTATAAAGATTGCTTCACCTTTCCATTTCTTAGTGAATCCCAGTTGAGTTTCCTCTACCAGTCTGAACACATGTTCCATGGCGATGCGTTTGCTCCTGAAGCCATTCTGCCATTTGTTAAAGAACTTTTCTTTTTCAAGAAAGGCCCTTATTCTACCAGCTAGCGTTTTTTCAAAGAGTTTGCCCATACAGCTCAGCAGGCTGACAGGTCTATAGTTCCCCGGCATTTTTCCGTCTTTGCCTGGCTTAGGTATCATGATACCTTCAGCCTTTTTCCATAGCTTAGGATAGTATCCTGTAGCCATACAAGCATTACAGATTTTGGTCAGGGCCACCTTGTCATTTGCTTGCTTAAGTACACCGTATCTGATACCGTCCAGACCAGGCGCCGAGCTAGATTTGCACTTTTTCAGATAAGCCTTGATTTCCCCTGTTGATATTGGGGCTAGTGTCTCGTGATCATCGTCCTCTTCGGGGACGTGGCTTACTAGTGGCCTGAAGAGCATTTCATGCTCTTTAATAGTGTTTTCTACCTCCACTTTGAACTCATTGTCAAAGATGGTCCCCTGGTGGACATTGTGTACTTTTTCAAGCGAGGCTGCGAACGTGTCAGCTCTCTCTTTGTCATTTTCAGTGTGAGTACCATCACTTCTCATGAGGGGAGTTTTTCTCGTTCCTCTAGATTTTGCCCCGGTTAGCCGGAAGAACGAGTTCCAGAACTCGGTTCCATCCCTGGCTCCGTCAAGTTTATCAATCTGTTCTTGCCAAGCCCTTTCCTTGTCCGTTTTGATAGATTCCTTGACCTCGTTGGTCAGGCTCTTGTACATAGTCATGTACTCGGGCTCGTCACTGAATGTCATAGCTAGCCTTCTAGCTTTTCTTTTTTCTCTGATCAGCTTAGACGTTTTTTCAGAGATAAAGAAATCCTGTTCTTTTTGTTTCACAGATTGACAACTTTCGTCTAGGGCACAAATCATAGAGGTAAAAAATCTTAGTGATAAACTGCTCAGTTCACTGTGCATATACCATGGCGGCGGCCATGTCTAAACCTCCTCGCTGCGAAAGGGATGTAGATACCTTCCTGCTTTCACTATCTTCCACGAAAACTCTTGTAATAGTTTCACAATAAGTGCAAGCCACAAACCAACAAACAAAGTCTTGTGTCACTGGTGTCACAGCTTCCTGGGGAAGTCAGGAACGTCTGTAATTCAGAAGCTTTATCAATGAACAGTGACTTGGGTGAGCAGGAGCTGAACATCATTTCCGACATAAGTCGCTACATTGTGCACAAATTGAAGAGCAAACTGTGCTCCATTTGCTTGTTTCAAGTTTTGGGGGACTATTCAGATACTTGTCAGCATGTGTGATTTATTCGTAAGAAGACATACTAGGAAGCAGAACACGGTCTTACTATTCTAAGCGAGACCCTCTATCATGTAGTCTAAGTTATTATTTAGAAAAAAAACATTTGAAATACGAATAATTTATTTTCTGCATTTTGTGATACGTACAGAGAGTGTTGGGTGATTACAACCATTAGAACAGTTGTATGATAAAATGTTATTAACCCTTGTGCTGCTGGTCACAGCTATTGTCAATTTTAATCTGTTTGTTTATTAGTAGGTCAAATCACTGTTATTGGGAATGAAATGAGTGTCTAAAAATGTGTGCTCAAATTAAACAAATATGTGAGTAGTTTTCACCCACATGAAGTTGTGGGACGCAGTAGCAAGACCCAACTTCAGGTTGGTGAAAATTTAAATACATTACCATAGCATGATAAGGGTTAAATAACATGAGTGACAACATTATTATTAGAAAAAAACAATAAAAAAATAATACTTTATTGCCTATTTTTTTCATTTTGTGATATGTATAGAGAGTGTAGAATGATCACAATAATTCTAAACAGTGGTGTGAAAAAATGTTATTAAATAACATGAGATTATTTAGAAAACACGTAAAAAAAACTTCGATAGCCTAATTTTGTGATATACAGAGAGTGTAGGATTATTACAACAATTATTAACAGTGATGCGATAAAATGTTATTAAATAACATAAGGTATAAAAGTGAGAATTTTTTTATATAAAAAATGGAAACAGAATAATGCACTGCTTTATTTTCTTTTTGTGATTATAGAGAATGTGTAGGATGATTATTAGTAGGCCTACATCAATTTGTAAATGATCTATGATGGATAAGTTTTTTATGCTTTTTACAGATCTACCAAAGTGGTACCGTAAACCAGGGCTATTTTGCCACCCCCGGGGCTATTTTGCCACCCCCTCCGAAAATTGATAAAATCTTCTGGTTTTCAATAAATACCATAAGTTATTAAAAATAACTATTATCATTGGTTAGACTTTATTGTAGGGATCATTTTTTTGTCTATTCACAAAATTGTTATAATATTTTCACCCCAGAAAAAAATATTTTACTGAAGTGCTATTTTGTACGTGTTTTTTTTCTAAATTTGACAAATTTGAACTCTGGATTGATATTTATCTATTTTATTAACGTATTTATTTTTCTTTTCTGATATTTAAGGGGTTCTTATCACATAAAAAAAATTGATGAAATTTAAATGTTGAGCCTTTTTGAGCACTTGAAAGTAACCGGGGTTATTTTGCCACCCCATACCGAGGCTATTTTGCCACCCCTTCAAAATGTTTTTAGCTAAACAATATTTTCCAATGAAAATTTCACGGTAGTCGCCGCGTGACTCGAAAATAGTCCTTGAAAAATTTCATCAAAATCGGTTGAGAATTGACTGAGAAATCGGCGAAAAACATGCGATACAAGTTAATCTGACGGCTAGTGTATATCATCTTCCTCTGCAAGGCTGGCTATTCCTGAGGTCGTAGACTGACCTTGGTGAAACAGGGTTGAATCCGCCTATTGGAGTGGGGACTCTTTAAAAATATTTTGTCTGTTTGACCCAAGTTTGACCTCTGGCATGAGTGTTGTTTTAATGTGGGGCCATTGTCTACGACGCCGGCCCTTCATTAAACAACACATGTCTGCTGGCCGAGTAGCTCACCGGAAACGTCTCAGACACAGACCACCACATCTCACCGAAACGTGCGTGAGGGTTGAATTAATGGTGAGCCAACGTCGCAGACAGCGGGCCAACATTAAAAAGACATTTTTTTTAAAAACTAATGAATATTCAATATCTAAATCTTCCTCCCTACCCCAATAGGTGGATGGTATGGCTAATTCAGCAAGGCTTGGCCTGACGGCCTCGCTGTGTCAAGACTTGCTGCCAGGAGGATGGTGTATATAGTATTGTGAGACCTTGCGTACGATACATGCTGCATCTGGTGATAGGCCCACCATCACTGCTGCTTGTATATGACAATAATTATGCCCACAGAATAAGTGGTCTAACGCGTGAAGCTTCTAATGTGGCCGTCGATGGTTCAAGTTTTGTTGGGTCCGTGATAAAATAAAAATGTATTTGTCTTGTGATATTTCATGTATGTTTCAGATCAGATAATTGTCAGAGGTGGAAGTGCAGGAATGGTGAATTAAATAAACAATTAATTATTTAATATTCCACTTTCATATCAGTGTAAAACACGTGGATTATTCACGTGTATTATGGGTGACATTAACAGGTGGAAAACATGTGGTTTATTCACATGTATTATAGGTGTCATTAACACGTGGAAAACACGTGGTTCATTCACATGTATTCTAGGTGGCATTAACACGTTGAAAACACGTGATATGAACATGTGAAACGTGTTTGCGCATTCAACCTGTTTTCCACTTGTATTCCACGTGGCACAATCACTCATATTCCATGTGTATTCCACGTGGCTGTGCCTGCTGGGTAGGGGAGACCGGGGCACAATTCTTCGGATTTTTTTGACTCCCAATGAAACTTATGTGAAATGGGTTATTTATTTAAAGTTATATGAATGATGTCTACTATTTAAGGGTAATTATACAGTATATGTTATTTGTGTGGTTTATGTTACCAGCCATTTCTATAGACAATTGACAAATATAAAAATCATGATTCACTGCAACCACCTCTGGGGCACAGTGGATAACTCGGTGGGGCACTGTGGATCAAAAATAAATAAACACACTTGATTTCATTTTTAAGATTCAATAATATTCCAATAAACCAATTATATACGTTTATAACATTAAGCCTCAATATTTAATATACCCATGCAATGGCTAATATAATCACATGATTAATACACAATATCATAGGTGTGGCACAGTGGCACATAGGTGGGGCACAGTGGCTCATCTAATGATATCTCTGATAATGAACCACTGTGCCCCAGACGTACCACATGGACATTTTAGGCTAAAAAATGGCCACCATAAACTCTCAGTCAAATTGTACTACACGTTTACATGAATGAATGAATGAATGAAATCTTGTATAGCGCATGTATCCAGCTGGAAGCTGTTCAGAGCGCTTCACATTCGAAAGACAGTGAAAAGAAAGTCAATTACTGCGTGAGGTCACCAAACGCTTGACGAAACAGGTGAGTTTTTAGCAACCTTCTAAAAGAGGTCAGGGTTTTCTGCAGACGGATCTGGCTCTCCAAACTGTTCCGGAGTGCTGGAGCCGCAGTTTCAAAACTCCTGGCACCGAAGTTTTTAAGTCTGTACTTTTGGACTACCAAAAGCGGCTCTGTGCTCGAACGCAGTGTTCTAGGTGGTGTATAAGGCACTAGCAGCTCTGTGATGTAAGTTGGGGCGAGGCCATGTAGAGCACGATATGTTATCAATATCACAATGAAAACAATGTTATGTAAAACCCCCTCCCCATACTTCATAGTATTAGCGAGCTCAGTGAAACATCGCAAGTCAAGGTTATTGAGTTTCACAGAATAGGCCTATTCTACAGGTGGGCCTACCTGAGGCCCCTATGTAAAATTTGCTGGGGGCTGCGAGTGTGTGATATTTATAGATTATGACTCCAGCATCAGGAACACGTGGAGCCAAAGCCAACACATCCGCTGACACGAGAAATTCAGCCAACACTGTCTCAATATTGGGCCACAATCTCGACAGCTGGCACAACATTGAAGTTGTCACCACTTTGACTTGCAAACGCCACACGCATATATACGGGAGCGTTGAAACGAAATGACAATTTTTTTTTATCTCGTTATAATGACTTATAAGTCGTTGAATCGAATTAGTATAAATCTTTATAACGACTTACAAGTCGTTAAATCGACTTAGTATAACTTTTATAAGTCGTTAAATTGACTTAGTATAAGTTGTTATATCGACTTTCAAAACGTTAAATCGACTTGTGCTAGGGCGTTATAACGACTTTTAGGTAATTATAACTATTTATAGTAAGTCAATGTAACGACTTATAAGTCGTTATAACGACTTATAGCTTACTAAGTCGATTTAACGACTTATAAGTCGTTATAAGGACTTAGCTTAAGTGAATTAACGACTAATAAGTCGTTATAAAGACATATACTAACTCGATTTAACGACTTATAAGTCGTTATCGATTTTACGAATTTTAAGTCGTTATAACGACTTAGTTTAATTCTATTTAACGACTAATAAGTCGTTATAACGACTTATACTAAGTCGTTATAACGAGATAAAAAATGCCTTTGTCGTTTTAACGCCTTAGTACATATAGGATATACGGACAAAAAATCTATTATGCCCTATTCATCGTTATATAGGGCAAAATAACAAAAACACATATTGGCCAAGATACGACGGGCCCATCAAAATAGGCCTACATGATTATAGACTAAACCTATCCTAACTTAAACTATTTTTAAATCTGCGATTTAATAAAGTTAATTAAGTGGACTATTTTAAAATGTTTTTTTATCACAGTTTACATATCCATTAGAACACATTACTATTATGCAAAGCCAAAAGTCACTATCTGCTCACTTTACAAGTAAGCAGGTACCGCCTTTTGGCTTTATACGGCAGAAAAGAAGCCATCCCATGATACAGAACCTTGCTTTTCCACCAAGACTCACGGATGCGTGATTTAACTTTGGCTCTCTTCGTAGCTCATGATCATATTCTCTGGCGCCACCATGTGTTGTGATGTGACAAATCACATAAATCAAAGGAAAAGAACTTCAAGTTTCTTATTCATTTATTTAACAACAACGCGGCGGCGCTACCTAGCGAGTAACAATTAACTAATCAAAAGTAACTTCGGCTCAAATGAATATGTTTATCAGGTCAGTGGTTTCACAGTCATTTAAAATGATGTAGAAAACTACATAAAGCTCATGCTAACATTATATTGTAAGATATGTAATGAACAGTTCGAATTTTTCTCCTGACACCATGTTGTGATGTGACAAATCACATAAATCAAAGGAAAAGAACTTAAAGTTTCTCATTCATTTATTTAACAACAACGCGGCGGCGCTACCTAGCGAGTAACAGTTAACTAATCAAAAGTAACTTCGGCTCAAATGAATATGATAAATGAATATGGTAACACATGCTGTAAACCATCCTAATGGTGTCAGCCTCTTCTGTCCGCGATGTTCCGGTTCTCTGCGGTTTCAAAGGAACAAAATGTTTCTTCCCCATCCACGTGTGAAACTCAGTATTGTGGAGAGCCTCTGTGACCGAGAGGTAGCGTGCTCGGCCTCAGACCTTCCGAATTTCGAATCCTGTGTCTGGAGGGCAGTGTTATCTCATTCATCTAACCATCCTCAGGAGGTTCTCCTGATCCAGTTTAGCCTATATGTGCACAAAAGTGACCTAAAGCCCGATTGATTTCATTTCTTTCCGCGTTGAATAATTATTATAGATAGTAAGAATACTAGCCAATTTATACTTATTTGCCATATGAACTGTACCACTTTGCTCCTTGAAAAGCAGGACACTTGCCCTTAGAAAGCAGGACATATCTCAAATGGAATTGTTAGAAAGCAGGACCCTTTCTGATAATGCTTTGCTGGATATTGTAGAGTTGGAGGATAATATTTAAGCAGGTGGGATATCGATTTGATGTATTGGACAATAAAGTATTTTCAGACGATTTTTTGACGCGGTAAGTTTATCCGTGTTGAAATAAAATCAACAAAAGGGCCAATTTTCATGCAGATATTTTGTGAGCAGCCGTCTATTTCACCTTATGAACACACCAAATCGATTTCAATTCGTAGGCCTACATGCGTTTGCAAGGTGGTACAACAGCTATTCATAAAATATCCAATAAAAAAATTAACACTTTTAGCATATGTAAATTGAAGAAAACTGTGAATTTCTGTTCGTCATATGCGCTTGTTGATAGCTCATTAGAAAGCGGGAAACATTTTTGGAAAGCGTATCACGCATGACACCATGTTAGAGAGAGTATCTGCATGACAGGTATACAGAGGGTGGTGAGAGGGGAAAGCTTGTCGCAGGCGCGGATCTAGAGGGGGGGGCTTGGGGGGGCTTAAGCCCCTCCCCCCCCCCCCAGTAGGGGATTAAAAAAAACGGCCCTGCAGTGTCCTAAAGAAACCAAAAAAGTAAAATATTTCGGCAGAAAATTGCTCTAAAATGCAACAATTGAAGCCTTAGATTTCAAAATTTTCCGGGAGAGCATGTTGCAGGGCACCCTCCGATAGTGAGTTGAAAATTCGGAAATCCCGTCGTTCAAATCCTGTATTCGCCACTGCCCTCCTTTTGGACAAAACAGAATATTTTTAAAAACTGAGGACTACCATAATAACAATAAAGTCTAGGCAGTATATATGCTACATCCCGGTGGTAGGCCTACATTTTCAAACACAAATTTGTTTTTGTATCTATATTGCTGCAAAAAAATGTTATAAAGTTAGGTATTTGGTAACATCACTAGACCTAAGTTCATTTGATGAGAAGGGGTATGCATATAATATTAATTTCGTACTGTTATTTCAATTTTATTAAAAACGCACCCTCTTCCCAAAACCACCCGCTACTTTCTCAGCAGCAAACACGTGGGCGTTTTGGGAATGGTTGATGGGCGTTTTAAGAACAAAAACGAAATTAATGGGGTTTTAGGCCACCTTTGTGCACATGTAGGCTAAACTGGGCCAGGAAAACCTCCTGTGGATGGTGAGATGAATGATTAGACACTGTCCTCTAGACACAGAATTCGGGCCAAGGCGGTCTGAGGCTGAGCACGCTATCTCTCGGTCACGGAGGCTCAGCACAATATTGAATCTTTACGAGTAAGCGGGGAAGAAAAACTTTGTTTCTTTGAAATTTGAATGCCAGAGCGGGGTTCGGACCCGCAATCTCCGACTTTCCAAGCAGGCAGCTTTAACCACTACACCATTGCCCCCTTTAAGAACAGCATTTAAACGCCCAATTTGGACCAAAATTGATTACTGGTAATAGGCCTATTTATTTACTACAGAAAAATAGTATAAACATGAAAACATAACTGATCAAAACATAACTGGCATTTTTATTCAGCTGTTCTTGTTTCCATGTAGCTGTGTGACACAGGAATTCTAACACTAATGTTTGTGTTCCTATTGCTGGGAGGGGGATATTACGTATCTAGCCTTTTTGGTATTAAAACAATATAAAAACTAGTTCTTATCTTCGGAAGCGATTGGTCTTGATTGTATATGTAAATCGATGGTGATTTGACTTTTAGTCATCCATGAATTTGTATGCATTAAATTACAATGCATGATTTCGTTCGAATAGGAGTGTTAAATTCGGGTTAAAGCAGTTTTGCTTTACTGAACTATAATATTTACAGTGCGTCGGACTCCACTTCTGTGGACGTTGACCATGACATGCATGTGGTGGGCCCACAATGTTTCATCGGCGAATCACGAGAACTCACCTATACTACCATTGATTTGCGTTGTAGGCCTATTTTCAATAATAGGGCCTATACATGTAAGGCCTACTTGCTATTTTATAAGAGGTTCAGAAGGGGTTTTATAACAAAAATAGTTTTACTAAAAATGTCACACAGATAGCTCTGATAAAAAAAACAGTTGTGGTTGATATACATTCTCAAGAATACTAATAAATGGATCAGATATTTATGCATTAGCCAGCGTAGGAAAACTGACAAAGCTAGGCTTGAGTAAAATGATCAGTTCTGAGATATTTTAATGTTAAAGGAAAACAACAGACTGCCTTGTCTGCCCCTGATACTGGCCATACCGCCTGTTCCCCCGAGCTATGTATCACAATATTTAATCACAATTGGATATGTATCACTTTTGACAAAGTAAAAGGTCATTTCTGATTTATTTGACATAAACAGGATAATGTAGGCCCTAGATATTCCCTACAAATAGTTTGTTTTGTAAAATCACAGGTTATTATTAAAATGTGTACATGGTAGGCCTAACTATTTTAAAATCAGTCAAAGTACATTTTTAAAAATATTTATCATTAGGCCCTACTGAAAATCAAATTCTTCCAATTGTTCCATTTTATTTAAGTTTTAAACCACACTTAGATGCCACCAAATGTCACCGAAAGGCAGTGAAAGGAGTCTTAAAACTCAAATTTTCTTGGGGGAGCATGCCCCCAAACCCCCCTAGCACAGCACGCCGCTGGCGTGATTGACATGGACCACGGCACATTCAGATTTAAATTGAAGCCCCCTCCTTTGGAAAATCATGGATCCGCCCCTGTTGTCGGCAATTCTGACGACATGACGACAGATCAGAAACACTGAATCCTCTTTGCTATACAGATATTATTTCTAATGATAAGGTTGGTATAGGGGAGATCAGCGCACGGGCAACCTGCGTGCAGGGTGTACTTCCCACTACACCCTGCCAGATATGAGCCTGTATCGACCTATTTGGGACTCCACTACAGGAGGACTGTGACAGCGTCGATGATAATGGCCCAACATTAAGGCAACACTGTTCTTGCCATCTGCGAAATGTTACTTGTACAGCCTATCACACAATTATAGAGTGTGTAGGGGAGGACGGGGCATGTTCGAACCCTTAACATATTATGCATGCCTATTCACTAGCCATTTACCCAAACCAGTTATTGTTGTTCAATTATAATGATTCCGCATGTACCATGCCCTAGTAAAAAAATTAACTGGCTGTCTTGTATATTTTTGAAAATATATTGCAAAATGAAATTAGAGCTGGTTGGTCGGACATGCCCCGCCTCTGGGGCATGTCCGACCGCCTCCGGGGGCATGTCCGACCGCCTCTGGGGCATGTCCGACCGCCACTGTTTGAACATTCCCCATGATTTAAGTAACTTGTAACAATGACAAAATTGGCAATCTTTTCTGTTTTATTATTACATAGCACATAAAATACCAGCAACATCATTCATTCCTTCAACTCCATGAGGTAGCAGCATGTTGGCAGACCACCATAATGTCATCATCAGTGGGTCACTATCAGTTTGTACTTTGGTCCACTTGTGGCCCACTGTAGGCCTAATCGCTGTCATTCAACCTTCCGGTGGGCCAAACGATAAACTGTCTATTGACCCACCAGTGGTTGCATAAATCTGGAAGTGATTGCCATGACACTAGCTGCTGTCGACCGACGAGTGGGATGGTGGTGATTGTTGCCAAAGATGGTATGAACAAAGTGTAATACAACAATGAAATAATTGAATTATTTTGTGAGCTCTTTGTTAATAGAGCACGGTTATCAATATCAGATTATCTAGTCACAATGTACACAGACAACAGAACTGGTGTAATTAGCTATAGTTGTTGTCACACTAGACCAGGGCATAGGCAAATTGTTTCATATTGTCAGGTTGCCTACATTCGATAAAATATTAAACACATTAAACACATGACTATGTCAAGTCAACAAAATTAATTGTGTAAATTCAACCCAACCAACTTGTAATGTCCATGAAATTTTATAAGTTCATTCAAACACCCTTAACACAAACTTCAACGCACATTCAAGACATGGCCTTATTTGAAACAACTCTTATTTCTATTGCCAATAACATCCATATATTGTCGCGGGATTCCGAGCGGGTTTTGTAAAATCCTCACTTACGACGTGTGAGATATTATCTTTTAGCGCTATTTAATTTAACACAAAAAGAACATGTCAGGATATCTCACTTTCCTTAAATAATCAGTTTCTGACACCAGGTACCATAAGATACCAAATAGGATAACACTCAACAGGCAGATGGGAATCTGACTGATGAGCTTGGAGCAAAGAATAATTAAATAAATAACTAATCTTAGCTTCCTGCCATCCAGTATAATAATCGCGGGATTTTCAAAGAAAGAAATATTCTATCTAATAGTTAATCCAACGCTTAATTTAAATACTCAAATCTTAACGAAAGATTTGTCTAATCTAATCCAAAATCAATCGCTGATAAAGCTATCAGTATAAAAGTTTATGGACGCAAGTTTAACATAGGCACATATATTTATTTACAAAGACAGTAAGTATAATGTACAGGTTATCAGGTTATAATCTCTCACTCTCTATCAGGTTATCACTATCTACCAATAGGTAGATCTTGACAATAAAAATATATCTGTATAATATATATACTCTTATCTGGCACTTATATGTCAAGTGTCAGACACACACCATTTAGATATTTCCAAATGGACAATTAAGCTATAATAGCAATATATAGCCTTGTGCTAGTGCTGTACTGCACTAACAGCTTCACTAGAAATAATATATATAAAATAATACTTAAAATAATACACGGGACAATATATAATCCTCAACTATGTTATTTCCCAACCCTAGTTCTGGGACCTATCTGGGAGGTGTATGTGAATTAAGTAACTAAGCTGAAGTGTAAAATATATTATGAACTAAATCTGTTGACATCACTGGCTTGTAAGACATCACTGGCTTGTAAACATCACTGGCTTGTAAGACATCACTGGCTTGTAAGACATCACTGGCTTGTAAGACATCACTGGCTTGTAAACATCACTGGTTTGTATGATTACTAGCATTGACCTATCAATGCTTTAAACTAGATTTAATCTGGGTCATTCCCTTCTGATATGTGGACAAGAATGTAGGTCAGTCTAAGACACTCCCCTATGTTATAATTTACTAATCCAGGTCACCCTGCATTAAATGTATCCTCTCACACACACCATATATATTGGAATACTAGATAATGAGGGGTCGAGAACCTCTGCTACACTGTTGACCTAATTCCTATTTTTAAGCACTACCACAGTGACCTATCACACACACTATATATATCAGGAAAACCCGTGGCAGATTAGGAATACTAGGTCAGCAGGTCAGGACACGACATGACCTACTTTCAATCATCACATTAAAACGTGGGACCTTTATATGGCTATAGACTATGGCTGTGACCTACTTCTCTCTGTTGCTTTCTCTGTGGGTCAGTCTGCACAGGGCAGGGGCTTGTAAACTTCGCTTAATGGGCTCTGAATAGAGGCTGGATGTAAGGCTGTAGAAAGGCTGTTGTAAGACTAGGAGTGAACTGGGAGTCGGTTGAGACCAGGAGTGCACTAGGAGTCTGTTTGGACCAGGAGTGAGCTGGGGCAGAAAGAGCCTCTTATTTATAGGACCGGACCGGAAGTGAGCTGAATGACGTCACGCTAAAGCTCCATTTTAGCCCAAATAACGCTATATATTTACCATACATCTTCCAGTTACCTTCCTATAATAATACTGTACCTAAGCGTAATCTTGAACAAAACATTAAATCAGTAATAGTAATAATAGCTGCATATAGTCAAACGAGATAAAACGGGATCTCGCGGGACTTGTACTTTTACATTATATTCTTACAAAGTCACGCAAAATACACTAAAAACGCCTAAAAGTAAGCGGTGATAAAACATATGTAATTTTAGCTTAGTTCCCGATGATCATTATAGCATCATAGGTATATATGATCAGAGGGAAAAAAGCATTATAATTTGACTCGAAAGTGAGGTAGTCACCAGACTTACTGGCAAAAGACGTAAACAAACAAGATGGCCGCTGCCATCAAGACACGAGACAAACCTATTAAAAACGATAAAACGTCTCGCAATAGATTATAAATGATTAACATGCAAATCAAATAAAACATATTAAATAGTAATAAAAGGCACAATAATAATAAACATATAAAACATTTTAATGACATTCCTATATACATAAACACGACGGACTAGATACAGTGACAGTGGCAGTCAATGGTGACAGTCAGTTCATGGGGCCGGCGGGGTGTACGGCAACAACACTAGCTGTCACACTACCCTCTGTTCAGCATTAAAACGTCCTCGTGAATGCTAATATTCACTTCGCTAGATGAAGATATGCAAGTCTCTTGAACGGGAAGTTAACACACACAAAAAAAAGGGCATTAGCTGGATGCAGCTGGAGATATACAAGTCTCTGGTGGTAGGGTGAGGGGATTTAGCACAAGCGTTTAATATATGGGCGGGAGAAAGGGCTGGAAATGTTTATTTCCGCACACGGGGCAGCAGGCTGGTTCCATGGGGAGTTCTGGCATGGCTTCTCTGGGAATGCTCTGTTCTTCTGGTCGGGCTTCTTCTTCTTTGTTGGTGGGAAAGCCCAGACAGGAGTTGTCGTCGAAATCCTCTGTCTGGACTCTGTCCTCGGTTGTAGGTTTCTGTAGGCTTTAACTCGCTGACGGTTTTTGAAAGGGTATCCGAAATTTCCCCAATTTTCGTTAAAATGTCTGTCTGATTGGTGGATTGTTCCTTTATTGTTGTGTTTAGAGTTGCGATATTCCCACAAAGGACTTGAAGCTTGTTGGCCACAAGTCCCATGGACAGGTTGTGGCTGTTAATACTTTCTGTAAGGAGTTGATTTTCTCGGCTGTTGTTGTTCATTGCTGTGGTAATTTTTTTCATTTCTTCTTGGAATTCGGGGAACCAGAGTGGGCGGTTTAATGTTGCGGCTAATATGGGATGGCTGTCTGAAGGGGTTGCTGGAGGTGGCTTCGAAGTGGTGCTGGTTGTTGCTGGATTAGCTGTTGTGATGGCTGCTGGCAGCTTGGGTAGGGTGATAATCTTCTTTGTAATCGTACTTGTTTTAGTTGCTGGTGGCTTGACAGTAGTGGCTGTTGGTGTTAGCTTGGGCTTGGTGGTGGACTTCTTTGTAGTTGTACTTGTAGGCCTACTGATGCTAGCTGCTGGTGTCATTGTGGTGGTTGGCAGCTTTGGTTTGATGTTAGATTTCTTTGAAATTGAAGTGATGTTGGTTGTTGGTGGCTTAACAGTGTTGGTGGTTGCTGGTAGCTTGGGTTTTGTGGTGGTCTTCTTTGTGGTGGTGGTTGCTGGTAGCTTTGCTGTTGTGATGGCTGCGGGTAGCTTTGCTGTTGTGGTGGCTGCTGGCAGCATAGGTAGGGTGATGGTCTTTTTTGATGGCTTGCTCAGCTCTTCATTAGCGGGTCGCTTTTTCAAGGTTTTCACTGGAATTTTAGTTTTCACAGATTCTTCAGGCTCTTTGAAATCAAAGCTGTCATCTGCGTGTAAGCTGATGGCGGGAACATTTTCATAATCATTGAGGAGCTGCTCATAGAAATCCATTCTGAAAACAGAAAAAGACTCCACTCACTGATCTGATTTGAAATTTCAGATATTGCATTATATAAAAAAAATGATCTTTAGACATCACATGGGTAAGGCAGTTGTAATCTTGCTAGACATCGCATAGGAAAATGAGACAGATTTGTTGAAATATGTGTGCTTTTATGTGTGGTTGTTTGTTATAATCAGAACTTCTGTTGCCGTTTCTGATCATATGTGGTGATAATAAGATGTTGATAGTTGTGTTCAGCTTCTAATTTGTTGACATCACAGAATTTAACATTGTTGTTAGTACATCATCGGATAATCCGGAACATCTGCAGACTTCTTGTGTGTTTGGAATTAATTTATTCACTACTACTTGATTCAGAATCATCAGTTAGTGTATTAGGTAGGTTATGTGCTTTAGCCCGTTCAATTGCTGTTTTGGCCCATTTGTACTTGATGTTGCCTTCATATTTCTTCAACTTGTTGTGGTTTACTACTTTTGTTTTTCCCTTTGGTTTCATTTGAATGTTGTAAGTAAGGTCAGAAAATTTGTCTACAATGAGGTATGGTCCTTCATATGGTGAATATAGCTTAGGGTTTTCATCAATTTTTCTCTTTTATGCTAAATACCATACAAGGTTGCCTATTTCATATTTTACAAGAGATGATTTGCCATCATATAGATCTTGTACTTGTAGTCTGGTAGCTGGATTAGATGCACAAACTTCTTGTCTGTGTGGGTAATTAATAACCCAACCTGGCTTGTCTTTGTATTTCTTATGTTTGTGTGGCTTCTGTTGGGGATGCTTTGGTGGCTCAGTTTTGTGTTCTATCTCTTTTTCTTTTTGTTTGGTCTTTGTGGAACTTCTTGTTTCAAATTTGTAGCAATTTCTCATTATGCCTGGATGGGTCTGACCCTCTGTACAAACTGAAACCTGGATCTTGTGGGAAATTTGTGTGCCAATTAAGCTAATGTATGAGAAAATGATCCCAAAGATGAAGATTATTGTGGCTATATTTGTTCTTGACAACCATTGAACTTTGTCTGAGATCTGTGTCATATATCTTGAAGTATCGTCTTTTAGAAATGAAGTGTTGCTCTTCTGTTCTAATATAACATCTGGAATGCGCCTAATTGTATTTTCTGCATCATGACTTGATAATCTACTGCTCATATGTTCAGATTTGTTCTCACATTTTTCACATGTTATCTCTAGATCTTCTTCTAATGGTATTATGTCTTTTTCAGCTGAAGCTGGAAGTGTATATCTGTTAGTGTTTTCTTCATCTTTTTCAAAATATCCATTTTGATCAGATGTTTCTTTTTGGAACTGTGGTAATGATTTCTCAGTACACACAGATGCTATACCTAACACTGTGTCTTTGTTTATCGAGATGGGATTTATTGATCGATTTATCAATCGGACAGTTACTGTGGTGTTTTTAACAGCATCCACAAGACAAGGAGCCATGATTAGTGGTAAATTTTCTCCCAGTTGTGGGTTGGGCTCAATCAACACTGCAGTGTTTTTACTGTCATCACTATAATCTTCTATGTATGCATCTACTATCATCTCCACCATGCCTGGAATAATGTAATTGTCAGCAGCTCTGACTTTTCTGCAAGATTCCGATTTTCCTAAGAGGGTAAGTGGTATAGAGTTGCCATGTAATATCATTCTTTCTTCATCCAATAATAATCTTGCACGCCCATTTGGATCATTTTGTAATATATCAGCACCTAGAAGAACATCGTCAACAATAGCAGCGACAACTAATTCCTTTTTCAGTTCTAATTTTCCAAGTTTAAACTTGAACATTCCTTTTCCTAGACATTGTACTGGGCTACCATTTGCTGATCTATAACCTTGAACTGGTTTTAGCTGTGGTTGTTGATCTTCAGGTAATTTATTGTAAAAATTACAGGACATAATGGTGCTGCATGCTCCTGTATCTACACAACACCAGGCTCTAGTGTTATCAAACCATCCTTCAACATAACATCCGGTACTCTGGCTACTTCGAATGTGCTCGTTCATTTGTGAAGATGGAATATGGTCGTTAGTAAATGTGGGTTGGTTTTCTACACCCTTTATCTTGTCATCTTTTTCAGGTAGTTCACTTGTAAATGTTTCACATTTCTTTTCTGTTTCAGGTGCTTTTTCAGGAATTTTGCTATTTGACTGCTTGGAATTATTCTGGTTTGGTAAAGAACAGTCGTCTATATCTCTGCTTTGTGTAGATTCACCTTGGTTATCATTTGGTATGTGGCCTAATGTATTGGGACCTATCAGTTGGCCTTCTAGACAGATCCCTGGTAGTTTGATGGAAACCTGGTATGTAGCGAGTTGTGAGTTGACATATCGGTGGTCCTAGAATAGCTGGGAACCGTAAACTTTTGCTGGTTGCCAGTGACTGGTTTGTTTGTTGTTTGCATAGGATATTGATTGGATTTCTCATTTTGACGGCATTCTCTGGCGAAGTGGCCTGGCTGTGCGCATCGATAGCAAAGAACGGGTTCCAACGTGTCACTTTTAGTTGTTGTTTGTGCAGGAGTTGAATTGGACAGCTTCTCTATCAAAATTTTCATAAGAACATCCAAATCGTCACTGTTTCTGGACTCTGATGACTCTAATTTCTGATTTTGATGTGGTGTTTGTTGTTGTTGTAATATAGGTTTCCTTTGAAATTGTGGTCTGTAATGAATTCCAGCTCTATTTTTATGTGCTACCATTCTCAATTCTTCCTCTTCACATTCCAAATCTTCATTTAACTGGTCTATATCTTGATCATCAATAGATCTGACGGGTTTACGCGTCTTGTCCTCAGTAAATGTGCGTTTCTTGGTTTCCTGACAATTTATAACATCAAATACAGCTTCATCTATGTCATGGGGTTCTTTGTTGTATTCAACCTGAAACCGGGTAGCATCATCTTGTATACCATCAAGAAATCTTCTGAGTAAATCTTCACGTCTTGTGTCTCTATCGCGGTTTGCATAGGCTTTATCATAAAGTCTCTTGAGATCTGCTGCGAAATCTTCTATTGTCTCTCCAGACCGCTGATTGCGATGGCTGAATTGTGCACCATACGTTCTGGCTGTTTCTACCTTTCTAAAGCGATGTTTAAGCTCATGCACAAGTGAGCGAAAATCCTCTCTAACATCTGATCTTAGTTGATCGTATACGAATTCGCCTGCTTTTCCTTGAAGTCTGGGCAATAATTCACGCAGTTTATCTCTATCAGTCCATCCTTCTAGTTTAGCTACAGATTTGAATCTGTTGTAATAGACAGTCCAGGGTTCCTGTGCTGTAAAGGCAGGTAGTCTTGTGTGGTGGCTGGATGTATTTCTTCTACTGCGCTGGCTACTATAACTCAATAGTTGACTTGATCCATGTTCACTTTCTTCAGATGATAATGATTCATATCTCTTTGCAGATCGCCTTTTATGATGACTATGTCCATTACGATGTGTTGATCGCCTTGGTAGATCGTCGCTGTCATCATCAGAATCATCACCGCGTCTGGGCTGCCTACTGTGTCTTGTCGCTTGTGGTCTACTTGACCGTTGTCTATTTGAATGTGGTATACTTGACTGAGAATGTGGTGTATTTGAAATAGTTGGTCTATCTTGTTCATGTATGTTTGTCTGTATTGTAAATGGAGTATCAGGCTGATTTGTTTGATATTGACTTGCTGGCTGATTGTTTTGACTATTTCTTTCCTGTAGGTTGTGCTGGTTGTGTGGATTTATGTGAACTGGACCTACTCCTGATTGATATCTTCTCTTCACAAGTGTCTGTTGAATATGATCTGGTGGAGGGGGTTGGCCTAGATCAAATAAACTGTTTCTCTCTTCATAGTGAAATTCTGGTCCACCCTCTACATTTGTATGTAATTGTGAGTACTGATATCTATTAGGATTCTGGGCATGTTTTCTTGTGCTTGAAGTAGTTTGTGTGGGAGCTGAGTAATTCACACTATGTTTTCTAATGGTTTCAAGTATTGGTTCCCTAGAATGTCTATGTGCTGGTTGTGTCTGGACTGTATTGTCTTGCGACTGTTGAATATCAGCCATGTTTTTCAACATCATTGTATTGATGTTTTCTAATGTGTTATGCATCATCTCTTCTAAGCTTGTCCTGGTATCAGCCATTCCATTAGACATCTCTTTCATTCCTGTAGTCATCTGTGTCACTTGTGTCTGTAGACTGGCTACTGTTGATGCTAATTCTTGATTGTCTGTATTAGGTGACTGTTGTACATGTCCTTGCTCTGGTTTATAAAACGATTTTCTCTGAATGTTGGTAGGATATGTTGGTTTCCTAGCATTCTCTATTTCAGGTGGTAATGAAAACTCTCTTGTTCTTGTATTCAGTGGAGCTAGACTGTATGATCTGTCATTCCGCCTGGATATAAATACACTGTGTGGAGACTGTGTTACAGGAACTCTTTGTAAGTCTTGTTGAGATCTGACATCTGTCTGTGATTCATGTAGTGGACTATGCAATTCACTAATGTCATGTCTCTGTTCATCTTTCAATCTCACTGGACTAGTTGTGAGTCCAGGTATCAGTAATTCACTAGGACTGTGCCTAGGAGTAATATAATCAGGATCATCAATTTGTCTATCATCACACATTGGCGTTTTCTGATTTTGAATCTCATCAATAAATGTAGCTGATGTCTCTAGTTCATTGTACATTGGGGTACGCTGTGAGCGTAAAAAGTATCCACCATCAGATTCGGCCATTGTGGTCCTGGTGATCTGCGTATTGATATATGTATTGGTATATGTGTGTATGACCTAACTGTGCAATTAATGTTTGTATATGCAAGTGTTTCTCTCTATGAAGTACCTATTCTATGTATAGTGTCTATGTGTGAGTGAACTAGCAATTGTATATATACAGTTATTATTTTAAATTCACATCATGTGATATAATGTAAAAACAAAATAATTACAATGGGTAATATAAAAAGTTATGTACTTCAGCTGTCTAGTAATGACAATGTAATAACTACATGGTCATCACTTTTCAAAACAGCTATAAACAGGTGGGGAACTAAAATAATTAATAATAGTAATGATTGTATAAACCCTATGTATCGGTTAATAATAAAATATTACTACTGAATAATAATCCAATAGGAATATAAATTAATACCAATATAAGAGAGAGTAAAACCTGAACAACTGTCTGAATTATACTGTCTGACTCATAAAATAATTCACTTTAATATTAGTGGGCAAGGATAGGTTCGATCACTGGACCTACTGAAATTTATCGTAGATCCCACTTCGTGACACCAAAAGTGTCGCGGGATTCCGAGCGGGTTTTGTAAAATCCTCACTTACGACGTGTGAGATATTATCTTTTAGCGCTATTTAATTTAACACAAAAAGAACATGTCAGGATATCTCACTTTCCTTAAATAATCAGTTTCTGACACCAGGTACCATAAGATACCAAATAGGATAACACTCAACAGGCAGATGGGAATCTGACTGATGAGCTTGGAGCAAAGAATAATTAAATAAATAACTAATCTTAGCTTCCTGCCATCCAGTATAATAATCGCGGGATTTTCAAAGAAAGAAATATTCTATCTAATAGTTAATCCAACGCTTAATTTAAATACTCAAATCTTAACGAAAGATTTGTCCAATCTAATCCAAAATCAATCGCTGATAAAGCTATCAGTATAAAAGTTTATGGACGCAAGTTTAACATAGGCACATATATTTATTTACAAAGACAGTAAGTATAATGTACAGGTTATCAGGTTCTAATCTCTCACTCTCTATCAGGTTATCACTATCTACCAATAGGTAGATCTTGACAATAAAAATATATCTGTATAATATATATACTCTTATCTGGCACTTATATGTCAAGTGTCAGACACACACCATTTAGATATTTCCAAATGGACAATTAAGCTATAATAGCAATATATAGCCTTGTGCTAGTGCTGTACTGCACTAACAGCTTCACTAGAAATAATATATATAAAATAATACTTAAAATAATACACGGGACAATATATAATCCTCAACTATGTTATTTCCCAACCCTAGTTCTGGGACCTATCTGGGAGGTGTATGTGAATTAAGTAACTAAGCTGAAGTGTAAAATATATTCTGAACTAAATCTGTTGACATCACTGGCTTGTAAGACATCACTGGCTTGTAAACATCACTGGCTTGTAAGACATCACTGGCTTGTAAGACATCACTGGCTTGTAAGACATCACTGGCTTGTAAACATCACTGGTTTGTATGATTACTAGCATTGACCTATCAATGCTTTAAACTAGATTTAATCTGGGTCATTCCCTTCTGATATGTGGACAAGAATGTAGGTCAGTCTAAGACACTCCCCTATGTTATAATTTACTAATCCAGGTCACCCTGCATTAAATGTATCCTCTCACACACACCATATATATTGGAATACTAGATAATGAGGGGTCGAGAACCTCTGCTACACTGTTGACCTAATTCCTATTTTTAAGCACTACCACAGTGACCTATCACACACACTATATATATCAGGAAAACCCGTGGCAGATTAGGAATACTAGGTCAGCAGGTCAGGACACGACATGACCTACTTTCAATCATCACATTAAAACGTGGGACCTTTATATGGCTATAGACTATGGCTGTGACCTACTTCTCTCTGTTGCTTTCTCTGTGGGTCAGTCTGCACAGGGCAGGGGCTTGTAAACTTCGCTTAATGGGCTCTGAATAGAGGCTGGATGTAAGGCTGTAGAAAGGCTGTTGTAAGACTAGGAGTGAACTGGGAGTCGGTTGAGACCAGGAGTGCACTAGGAGTCTGTTTGGACCAGGTAAAACGTCTCGCAATAGATTATAAATGATTAACATGCAAATCAAATAAAACATATTAAATAGTAATAAAAGGCACAATAATAATAAACATATAAAACATTTTAATGACATTCCTATATACATAAACACGACGGACTAGATACAGTGACAGTGGCAGTCAATGGTGACAGTCAGTTCATGGGGCCGGCGGGGTGTACGGCAACAACACTAGCTGTCACAATATGCAGCTGAAGAGCAATTGTTATAGCAATTGCTATGCCAGTAACAACTCGGTTAATCCACAGTGGGAATTCAGAAAACAATGCAGACATTATTTTTATAACAGCTGGTTGTCAAATGCGGTCATGTCAACCTCAAAATAAAGTTTTTCAGCTGTTCGGTTGGTCCCCCCTACTTTTTTAGGACTGGGAAGCCTAATTTTAATGTCCTGAGATGAATGCCATGCCATATCCTCCTTTTCGGGCCACCTAAAAGCTAATAACGCACCTTTGTGCATATCACATCTTTGTAAAAAATTGGTTTGAATGTCTTCGTCATCATCATCATCATCAATTGTGGAAATTTGACCAAAATAGTAGGAAACCCTTTGTTTTTTAGAAAAGGCCACCATTACAAAATCTCCAACTTTACAGGCTTCATTTTCTTTGACAAAATCATCTTCATCCACATCTCTGGACATAGATGAGGCCGTTGTACTCTTAGTCGAGCCCACTGATAACAAGCTATCAGAGTCACTATCTGAGTCGCTAGCAGGCTTGCTGATTTTCACTGATTTTTTTGGTTCATTCTGCTTTACGCTGTCCAGATTCCTTTTCCGAGCGTTGGTGCTTTTAGTATTTTGTAACTGGGCTGAAAGGGATTCCATATAAGAGTTCCCAGTGAGTAGCACTGTGGCTCCACATCGTTTATTGTTCTTTAGTCGTTTTTGTAGCTCAGGATAAGGAATAATCTGTGCTGGTCCTACGTGATCTTGTTGTTGACTTGATGTGCCAGGTAAAGCCTGTAAATTAAACCAGGTATTACCATACATATGCAGGATATAAAGCCTACTTCATAGTGATTAACTTTTTATTCCTTTTTTTACTCGTCAAGACAGAAACATTAAATAGAATACGAGGTAGATTTAATTACCCCGGTATATAATGAAGTTAATGCATGTGTGAAAGCTGCTGAATTTAAAGGTGTTACAATCATAAAAATTCAGAATACTGAATATGCAGAGTTAGAAATTAACTTTCTGGAGCACTGGCTCAGAGGACCACCAGTATGGTTGGCCATCACCCTCATAGGTAAATAAACCTTCCGAGGATAATTAAAAACCTTCCGCGGATAATTAAAAACCTTCCGGGGATAATTAAAAACATTCCGCGGAGAATTATAACCTTCCGCGGATAATTAAAAACCTTCCGCGGAGAATTATAACCTTCCGCGGATAATTAAAAACTTTCCGCGGATAATTAAAAACCTTCCGCGGACAATTAAAAACCTTCCGCGGATAATTAAAAACCTTCCGCGGACAATTAAAAATTGGCCTACCTCAACTGGAATGGATGGTACATCTGCCACAGTAACTTGTTGATCATGAGGTATTATTTCTGAATCTGCTGGTGGTCTATCTGATGCAGTGAAGTCACTATCTGTGAAAACAGATGGATTCACAGGCCAGATACCTGTTGCTGAAAAGCCGCTCATCGCTGTCTTGATCTTGGCAGCCTTCAAGTAAGCTTCGCCAAACAGCTGGGCCATTTGGTAGATAGTCACTAATCTGCTTTTGTGACTTCTAATCCATGTTCTCACAGCATCATCATAATGCTGCTTGAGAGGCTGCATGAAAGCCACGTCTAGTGGTTGCATCCTATGCGTACAGTGGGGAGGAAGGCAGAGTATGTGGACGTTGTTTTCTTTTGCAATTTTAAGAACTTCAAGATTCTTCGTGTGAGTGGAATGTCCATCAAGGACTAGAAGAATCGGATGATCTCGACCTGGACGTGTGACACGAAGGAAGTGGCGGAACCACTGAATAAAAATTTCCGTTTGCATCCACCCACTGGGGTGGCACGCATAGGAGGAACCAGGCGGGGCTCCATCTAGCAGCTCAGGCTTCCACCTTACCCGAGGAAAAATAAACAGAGGCGGCACATAGTTACCAGCAGCATTTATAGCAACCACAGCAGTTACTAGAACACCACGCTCCGCTGATGTCATCGATCCAATTTGCTTTTTCCCTCTACGTCCTATGATTTTGGACATTTTGCCCTGTACGGTTGTTATCCCAGTTTCATCTACATTGTATATCTGCTCTGGACCAAGATCGTACTTCTCGACAAGAGGCACAAGTAGATCAAAAAAGGCGTTAACATTAGACCGGTTAAAACCTCGAGCACGCGCAGCCGAGGTGGCTTCAGGGGTTCTTAAAGACAACTCAGGGTGGCGCCCCAAAAAACCATACAGCCAATCTTCTCCGGCCATTTCACTATCACCTGCAAATGGATTCTGCACGTTATTTAGCTTAGCCATCTGGAAAGCAACAAATCTTACATCCTCACGGGTCAACCCAGCCAATCGGGCCTCCATTTCGAGAAGATATTCGCAAAGTTCTTTCTCCATGTCGGCAGAAAAAACTCGCCGAAACCCTCCAGGATATCCCTTTGAGCTCCCTGTTGCTAACGCGTTGTTGCCCATCACCCTGTCACGAAGTGTTGTTTTTGGGACACCGTAGACCTGGGAAGCCTTCCTGTATCCCATTTTGCCCGATCTAAATGCAATGATTGCTTCCCTCATACTATCACTCTCCCAAGACTGTCTATCAGATTTCCTCTTGTAGTGCCTCACCATGATGAATCTGTAAGTCAAATCAAATAAGGATAGTGTAAGATATAACAATAATAATAAATTTCCATAGTGCCCATATAGAATTATAGTCAGCTATAATTACATGCTTTTAAATGTCATCATTGTTAATTAAAATATTAACTTCAATACAGAATAGATGCTGTGTAAGGTTATTTCACTTGTAGTAGGTGATGATTTGCTAATTATCCCTGATTATGTTTCAAGCATGTTTTAAGTCAATACAAATATCATGAAATTTGATAAAATATTTTTTGGGAGATGTTCAGTTAATCCAATAATTTATTTGGAGAGGTTTATTTTTCATCTGTCTAAAATATTTTTCATCATTTGAAGCTGGATATTACGTTACCTGGATATTACTTTAGCATTTCCAGCTTCAAATGAATGAAAAATAGAATCAAACAATTCAGCAGCAAAAGGGTTAACATATAGTGGGTCCATTCACATGTGCAGCATTCATTGTCAACGACAACGTAGCCTACACGATTGGGGTGCGCAGTGTAAATATTATGATTCAGTAATTCAAAATGACCCAGCTACTTCAATTTTTCTTACATTAAAGATCTTTTAAATTTATCTCATTCAAGACTAAAGCCTATTGTAGGCTACATGATGACAATTATCAAAAAAATGTTTAATGTGCCCAGGTCCCCCTAAGGTAGGCATAAAGCTATAGGTCTAGGCCTACACTGCGGATCCAGAGAGGGCGCACGCCCACCCGTTTTTGCGCCAAATTCTTTAAAAAGTCCCCTAAACTGGCCTAAATATGCCTAAAAACTCGCCTCCGAGCCACCTTCGCCCCCTCCTTTTTTTCAATCCTGAATCCGCCCCTGTACACTGCTTTCAGGTGCGGATCTAGATTTTTTTGAAAAGGAGGTGGTGTTGGGTTTGAAATTGGGTT